>JARQOC010000005.1:54805411-54868813 GCA_033576535.1 Allobates femoralis | reverse complement strand
CTAAGTAATATGAAAATGCTGCTTAAAAGGTCATTTTTAGTTTTTAGGATTGCTACTTTCAATAGGTTGCGCTAAAGTTCAAGTTTCCTTTCTCTCTGAAGAGACTAAAGAGACTAAAACACTTGTACATGCCCTCATCATCTCCCACCTTGATTACTGTACTGCAACATCCTCCTCTGTGGCCTTCCTGCTAACACTCTTGCACCTCTCCAATCTGTCCTCAACTTTGTTTCCTGACTAATCCACCTCACTCCTCACTACTCCCCTGTTTCCCCCTCTGATAATCCCTCCCAATTCCCCAGTGAATCCAGTTCAAACTACTAACACGGACCTACAAAGCTGTCCATAACCTTTCTTCTCCATATATCTCTGAACTAATACCACTATCTTCCCTCACGTAATCTTTGGTCTTCCCAAGACCTCCTCTCTTCTCCTAACTTGTTTGCTCCTCACCCAATGGCTTCCAAGATTTCTCCTAAATATCTCTGGAATTCTGCGCCCCAACACGTCCGATTATCCACCATGCTCAAATCCTTCAGATGGAATTGAAAACCCATCTGTTCAGGAAAGCTTACACCCTGCAATGACCATGCTGCCACCTCACCACCACCGGATCTGCCGCCTCACCACCACTGGAGCTGCTACCTCACTACCTCTGGAGCTGCCACCTCACCACCACTGCATCTGCTGCACCCCCAACCTACTGTCTCTTCCCCATTATCCTGCAGAATGTAATCCTGCAAGGGCGGTGTCCTCTCCAATCTGTACCAGTCTGTGACTATTAAATTGGTTACTGTAAACTGTATCATTTTGTATGTAACCCCTTATCATATACAGCACCATGGAATTAATGGTGCTATATAAGTAATAATAATAATAATAAGAGACAATTTGAATATTTTATTAACAAGTGAAGCATTGCGGCTTTTAAGTCTCCTCATTACTGGCATGCCATATCTGGTATCTCACTCTCCACAAAGAGAAAAGCTTACCCCCTAGATCCCCATTTAGCCTCTCATGCAGCCAGAGCACTAGGGTTTAAGTTTCCATCCTCTATGAAAGATAATTTGCATATTTTATGGGAAGAAGTGATAGTGGTCTGCACCAGATGAAGAAGAAAGGTTAAGATGAATGACTTCACATAGAGACATCCCTGTTAGGTCCCTGTATTACCTGTACACTTAAACTGTACACTATACACTATATACTGAGCTCCTGTGTATTATGACACTGATGGTAATAATAGTGTTATTAGTATTGTAGTTTTTATTAATGATCAGTATTGTAGTATTCAGTCACTTTGGGGTGGCAATATGTGATCAGGTCATGGTGTGGTGGTATATGTCCCTTGTATGTGGTATCATTCAGTCACTATGTCATGGTAATATGTGGTCTGGTTATTATATGGTGGTACTTTTCTCTTGTATGTGGTATTATTCAGTTACTATGTCGTGTAAAATATGCTCTAATCATGGTATGGTGGCATTTCTCTCTTGTATGTGGTATTATTCAGTCACTATGTTGTGGTAGTTTTTCTCCCTTGATTGTGGTATTATTCAGTCACTGTGTGGTGGTAATCTGTGGTCAGTCATGGTATGGTGGTATTTTTCACTTGTATATAGTACTATTCGGTCATTATATGGTGTATTATATGGTCTGGTCATCATTTGCTCGTATTTTTCCTTGTATTTGGTATTATTCTGTCACTATGTGGTGGTAATATGTGGTCTGGTATTTGTGTGGTGCTATTTCTCTCTTGTATATGGTATTATTCAGTCAATATGTGTTGGTAATATGTGGTCTGGTCATGATGTAGTGAAGTTTTCTCTTAAATAAGGTACTATTTGGTCATTTTATGGTATATTATGTGGTCTAGTCATGATGTGGTGGCATTAATCCCTTGTATGTGCAATTATTTTCTCACTATGTGGTGGTAATATGACATGTGGTCAGGCCCAGATTTAGGGGGGCCCAAGGGGCCCGGGCCTTGGGACACCCACCAAACAAGGCCTCCCACCAATTTAGAGATAAATATCTCAAAACATGTAAAATACACGTCTCTTTGCAATGAACCGTTTCTATTTACATAGACCTGGGAAATTGCCACAGTAAAAGTTATGACAATGCATCTGCAATGAGTGGCAAATACAACGGCCTGCAAGCCAAAGTGAGAAAGAACAATCTTGCATCCTGGATTCCATGCACACTCTTTAAATCTGGTTATTAAAAATGCTGTAGAAAGCTGCGAGTGCTGTACATTTTTTTGACTTCCTTTAAAACCTGTTCCTCTTCTTCACAGTTTCAACGCATCGGCATCAGCTCCTGACTGAGGCTTTGAAAAATATTGACTCAGCAACAGCATTGACTCTCAAACGTGTCACAACAACGCGTTGGTCCTGCAAAGCTGATTTTGAGATAGCTCTAAGGATATATCTAATTTTGATGGTAAAACACTGCAGTGGTGAGCGTTCCTTCTCAAAACTCAAATTAATTGAAAACCGTTTAAGGACATCCATGAAGCAGGAACGACTTGTAAATTTGGCTATCATGAGCATCGAGTCAGACATATTGCATGAATTGGACTTTAGTGACATCATTAGTCATTTTGCAGCACGAAAATCAAGGAAGGTGCCTCGATTGTAAAAAAATAATGATTTTACCTGACTTACTCTGTGTAAATGATTTTTCCAAATAAACTTGTGTTCTTTTCATTTTGTGTTTTTGCATTACATATTGCAACACCTTGAAAAATGGGCCTCCCTCCAAAATGGCCATCCACCTCTTAAATCTGACCCTGCATCTGGTCATGGTGCGGTGATATTTTTCTCCTTCATGTGGTATTATTCAGTCACTTTGTGGTGCTAATATGTGGTCTGGACAGAGATTAGCTTCAGCAGGCATTTGAGGTGACCGATGGACAGGAAGTCATCCTTTCCAATTTGAGTAAAATTTCTTTAACCCCTTGACGACCGGGGAATTTTTCATTTTCATTTTTTGCTCCCCTGCTTCCAAGAGCCATAACTTTTTTTATTTTTCCGTCAATGTAGACATATGATGGCTTGTTTTTTGCGGGACGAGATGTACTTTCATATGCAATAATTATTTTACCATATAGTGTACAGGGAAATTGCAAAAGAATTCTAAATGCAGTGAAATTGCAAAAAAAGTGCAATAACACACTTGTTTTTTGGGTATTTTAGTCGCCATGTTCACTATATGGTAAAACCGACATGACGGGGTGATGCCTTGGGTTGGTACGAGTTCGTAGACACCCAACATGTATACCTTTATTGGTATGTAGGTGGTGAAAAAAAATTCAGAAGTTTGCAAAAAAAAACAAAAATTGACTTTTTGCGCCATGTTCTGCGACCCGTAGCGTTCTCATTTTTTGGGATCTGGGCTGTGTGGTGACTTATTTTTTGCATCTTGAGCTAACGTTTCTAATGATACCATTTTTGGGGGGATTCGCAGTTTTGATCGCCCGTTATTTCATTTTATAGCAATGTTGCCGCAACAAAAAAACGGAATTTTGGCGTTTGGACCATTTTTTCCATTACGGAGTTTACGGCTCTCATTAACGGATTTAATATGATGATAGATCGGGCGATTCTGAACGCGGCGATACTAAACGTGTATTTTTTTTATTTTTTTTAATACTTTTATTGTGATTGGGGGAAAAGGGGGGTGATTTGAACTTTTATGTTTTGTTTTTTTTTACAGGTTTTTAAAAACTTTATTAATCAATTAATTCTTATTTATACACTGCCTCTTTAAGAGGCACCTTGCTGCACAATCCGATTGCTTCTGGGAGATACAGATGAGCTGCAGCTCATCTATATCTCTCAGAATCGTGGACCTGTTGTGGTTGGCAGCTGTCCATTCACACTACACAATGGCAATGGCGTCATGCGCTGAACATGTACGCCCACATTCCTTTGGGGATTGCGGCGTGTGAAGTGGCGTCGGGAGTCCACCGGATGTTTCCCACTGTTGGTGTGGGAACTTCTGGGATGACACATCGCCTTAGGTTGAGGGCGAAATTGAAGCATGTAAAACCGCCTTTGGTGTTCGGAGGCAACCATGAAAAATGTGCAAGCGCACGTTAGGTTGCCTCCGATCGCCGCCAAAAGTTGCGGCGTGTAAAGGTACCCTTAAGTAACTAATCCCATCTCAATGTCATTTCTGTTTGTGGTTCTACCATAACGCCCAAGCTTCACACCCACTGTCTTGTGGTTATATTTGATTCAGATCTTTCCTTCAATACCCAAATTCCATGACTCTCTCGCTTATGTCATCTGCACCTCAAATACATCTCTAAAAACTCTTATTGCTGCTCTGATTTATTCTCATCCGGGCTACTATAATGTTATACTAATTAGTCTCCCTCTTATTAAACCCATGCTCTACAATCGATAATGAATGCAGCAGCCAGGATCATATTTCTGTCCAACCACTACACTGATGTGGAGCAATCGTAAGGGCCACGGTACTTGGTGCCGGGCCAGCAGTCTTTTGGGGTAGTCACGGTGGTGGTAGCCCAGCTCCGTGGCCCTGACCAAACCAGTTAAGTGGGTTATTTACAAGGGAGTTATAGTTGAACGTGACACCACCTGTGGTGCCTGGTCAGGGATGACAAGCACTGCTTGTGCATTTCCCAGGGGATAGATGGACAGACAGCTTGGATGGTACACTCCCCACAGCCAAAGTGGGCCCCTGGGACTTGGAGTAGTAGTCTATGTGGATAATGGTGGTGATAATTGTTGCACGGTATGCAACAAGGAGGGTGCGGGAAATAAGCAGGAAGACACAAAGTGTACAGTTCTTTTACCTTTACTGATGAGAATGTGGTGAAGCCCAGGGGCACTGGTTACCAAGTCCCGGAGGGTCCGGTCAGCCTGGAAGCAGTCGGAGTCCACCTCGCCAGGTGTTTTGGAAGCCTGCCTGCTGTGCATCTCAGCTTTAGGTTCCAGCTGCCTGTGAGCTATTCTGTGGCCCTTTCCTTCCTTCTTGCCCTTGCTCCCGACTAGCAGACAGTGCGAACCTGTACAGGTAATGCTGTCTTATTGCAGATTCGGGCTCTCGGTAAACTGTTGTGCTGTTGGACCCCTGCTTGTGGCCAGGAAACTTGCAATCTCCTGTCCTCCAGATTCAGTTCACTGGGTGTGCAGCCCTAGTGTAACCCAGGACTCTGGCGTCCTCAGCTACGCTGCTCTGAGGTAATTCCAGCTCTCCACACCTAGAGCTCTCTCTCCACCTTATGCTTTCTCTCCCTTCCTCTCTCACACTCTTACTAACCCATCCTCCCAGCCGGAAGAGGCAGGACCACCCTCAAACTAGAGTCATGGGCTCCCCCTTTCTGGCCAGGGATCAGGGGACTTGTTTGCGCATGTGGGGTGTACCTGACGTGGGGAGCTCCTCCTGCTTCCAAGCATGATATCACCTCTGGTGAGGGAAGCAACACCACTGTGGCAACCAGACCGTAGGGGCGCCACAAATGTCTCCACCATGTGACAGTCATTACACTGGTTGCCCATCCACTTCAGAATCCAATATAAACTTATCACTCTTAAACACAAGCCTCTCCACAGTTCAGAACCAACCTACATCTCCTTGTTCATCTCTGTCTATCACCCTACCCATCATCTCCATTTTGCTACTGACCTAAGATTAACATTTTCAATAATCTGAAACTCTCACTCATATCTCCAAAACGTCTCTAGTGCTGCACAAATTTTCTGGAATGCAGTACATCATTGAATCTGATAAATTTCCAGTATCCACAGTTGTCCTAAAAACATTTTAGACTGACCTATCACCTGACCTCATCCAAGTATCTTATGTTCTTTCTTCCATGCATCTGTAGCTCTCTGTACCTGTATTTGTACAGATCCTGGCTGATGACCAGTTCATGCAGTTATATTTGAATGCTCCTATTTATAATACTGATGGCTGGACATTACATGACAAGCATTTTATTTTTCCCTTTCTTTTTTTGTGTTACCCCTATTTCTTTATACGGTAAATTGTAAGCTTGCAAGCAGGACCCTTACTCCTCTTGGTATAAATTGATTGATGTGTTACTATATAAAGTTTAACAAGTACCCTCGGAATTATAAAGTGCTGCAGAATATATTTATAATAATATTATTTATCCCATTTTTTTGTGTTTGGTCCCTACCCTCCACCTTCCCCATTGGTGTCACCCCATTGTTAAAACAGGGAAAAATGATTGTGCTCTCCCCTCTGGAATCTTTATCTGGAGTAAATACTGCATTAATTATTCATAAAAAAGATATCATGGGTTCCTTATAATTAGTAAAAGTTCTTCCATTCTCACTAGAGATGAGCAGAACCGAACTTTAAAGATTGAAGTTTGTACCGAACACAAACTTTACAAATAAAAAACAGTGTTTAAGTTTGGGGTTCGGGCATGCCATCCACTGGAGCGAGCATCACTGTGCTCGGGTACACTCGGTGCTTGAATGGCTGCACTGGGGGTAAAACCAGCGTTATCGGATGTAGTGTCTACAAAAAAAATTACAAAACCCGCCCTCCTCCGGAAGAGCTTTATCTATGGCTGGCTGTATATGGGTTGGAGAGCTGAGCTGACAAATTCGTGACTTCCAATGGGGTTCGGGTCAAGTTTTGGTTCAGAACAGAACTTTACTCTCCAGCTGAACCCAAAGAACCTGAACTTTCATAGGTCTGCTCATCTGTAATTTTTAAGGTGCCGTCACACCTTGCGACGGGCTGTAGATGTCGGCAGCGACTGGCGGGTCCGTGCACGTTTTTGGCGCCCCGCCAGCGTCACCATCCCCCATTTACATGGGGCAACACCTAGAGCGCTGTGTCGGCGATCTGACAGGTGGCATCACCGCTGGGGTTTCTCAAAAGCCCAGCGGCAATGCCGGACAATGGGAGCCTATGGCTCCCATCACCTGTCAGCTCGCTGGCGGCCGGTTACATGAAGCGATGTGTGCACATCGCACCAGATCGGTCGCCTGGTTTCAGAGCACTGCTCTGAAACCAGGCGACTTTCCGGCGGCGCCAACATCGCCCCTTTACATGAGGTGACATAGGGGCGATGTCGCCGCCAATAGCCACGACCCTACGTTGCCTATGTAATGTCGCCACATGTAACGTGGCCTTTACAAATCTATAAAATGTTTGAGAATATTTTTTGACCCATGTTGAGCACTTTTAACCATCACAAGAAACCTGCCTACATCCAGCCTACAGATTCACATCTAGCAAATTTCTTACAATAAAAGTTTGAAATATTCTCAAGCAGACAAATATAAAAGAGGAAAAAAACAAGAGAGTATAGCAATTCTTTTTCAGTGCTGGTCAGTTTGCAGCACTCCTTGTAATACTTCTCAAACAAAGATGAAAAGTAAGGAAATACACAACTGTTCACCTTGGACTCGCCAGCATGGCTGTTGAGTCAGAGTGGTGGTGTTGGAATCAGAGTCGGTGTCCATTTTGGTGGAGACCGAGTCGTTTTCATGGAAATTGAGAAGTCAAAGTCGGAGTTGGATGTTTGGCTTACTGACTACACAGCCCTGGTGGAGTCAGTCGTGAAGTCAGAGTTGGTGTCCATTGTGGTGGAGTTGGATTCAGTGAAAATGAGGAGTCAGAATGGGATGTTAAGCTTACTGACTTCACAGCCATGGTTGTGGAGTCAGTCATGGAGTCGTTGTCCATTTTGGTGGAGTTAGCGTTGGATTCAATGAAATCGAGGAGTCGGATGTTTGGCTTACTGACTTCACAGCCCTGATCGCAAGGTTGAAATATTGTGCTGTGTTATATGCCAAGACACGTACTATGATTTCTGAATATATGTTGAGATTTGTAGTAGATAGCCAGAGAGCCTGGGTTGAGATTTTTCTTGGTGGTTTCTACATGAATTTAGAATAGTCATGGGTTGACGTCTTTGCCAAAAGCCACCAATTTCTACAGAAAGCCCGTTGTCTTTATACATGTCTCTCAATCATATAGAAAAAGACTACATGTTCAACTTCTCCAAGAAATCCAGGCTTCGGTTTCCCCTGACCTTGTTTTATCTACAATTAAAGTGACTTCGAAAAAGTAGAACATAATATTGTTTTGAACTGTCAACACTCTCATTAAGCGCAGTAAAATAAAGAATAATTTAGGCTTGTAATTAAGCCAAACATTGCAGTTTTCCCTTAACTTTCCCAATGCTTTATTTCCAGAGTAGACTTGTCACATCTCAGCACATTGTCTGTCTGGAGGTCTTCATAAACCTCTGTGATTTGGCCAAGTTGAAAGATGTGGGAATGTGCAAATTATTGGCTGTGTTTGTTTTGTAATATTAGGAAGTAAAAACATGGTAGTTCATGTTTCCCGAATCCCTCCATTTTGGTTCATGTCACTGTGTGTTATGTGGGATCTTATACAGACAAAGTATTTTCCTCCCAAATGTCTTAGTCTTATTTCCAAAAAGGAATAAAGGCTTGGTGGATACTCCCTTTCTTGGCATTTAACATTCGCTTACTGTAAGGAAGCAGGAACTGTAGATTTCAAAGACATTGAACATTACCTTTTGATATATTTCTTTAAAAAAAAAAATTATATCAATATTACATAAAATGTTAAAAAACTGTGTCCTGTTTTTCCAAAATGTAAAAATTGATTACAGTAAGCATCATGAAATTACTGATGGTAGATCAACAGGTTCAATCCTCTGCTATATATGATATATGAAAAATAAGTGCAAAACTTCAAAAATAATGATTTTGCGTAAGTGATTTATATGGTCCCTGATATTTTATCATTTATTCTACAAGCAATTTAAAAAAAAAAACTTTATCTTATCAGAAATATATCTATTTATTTTTTATTGATTATGTATACTTATATAGCGCTTATAATTCCACAGCACTTTACAGACGATATCATCACTGTCCCCTTTGGAGCTCACAATCTAAGGTCCCTATCAGTATGTCTTATGAGATCCATAGGAAACAAAGAACCCCGAGGAAATGGGAGAACTCAGAGGAAACCCACACAAACACGTAGAGAACATACAAACTCTGTGCAGATGCCGTCCTTGGTGTGATTTGGAACCAGGATCCTAGTGTCACGATCTCCACACTGTCCTTGTCTGCTATGTTACTATTGTGTGGAGGTTGTCAGTCTGTTTTGGTTGTGCTGGGTCTGTGCTGCAATCATCTGTGTTCACTTCCCTAGATTAGTCCTCTACTTAAGCATGCCAGCTCCTCCATCCAGTGCCAATCGTACACTTGACTGATCCCTCTGTGCTCTGTGCCTTATTCAGCCTGACTTTATTCCTTTACATGGGCTTTGACCATTTGCTCGTGACCTGACTATTCTTTTTTCTGCTCCCTGTAAACTGTCTTGTCTTTCTGGTTTTCCTGATCCCAACTTGTGAATTGGATTTTGTCTCTAACCACCCCTTGTTGTACTGCGCCGTTTCCTGGACCTAACCTCTGATCGTTTGACCTCCCTTTACTTATCCTGTAAGTAGCATTATAATATTATTACTATCTGTAATTGTAGTCTTTCTCTCCACTTCTGGGACTAGTTATTACTGTAGTGGCTTGCAACAAACCAAGTGCTTAAAAGCAACAGCGTTAACCACTGAGCCACAGTGCTGTCCATATGTATATGATGCTTTATCCCATTATTAGCCACTTCTCCCCATTGCTTCCTGAATCAATCAATCTGAAAAACAGTGAAAGCCAAAAGAACACACACTCCCAATTCATTGATGGATCAGATTATAGCTGCCTATTAAAGTCTATGGAAAGGGGAAGGAGTACAGTGAGAAAAGCAGAGAAACAGTTGGTGCTGCAATATTCTAGTTCACAGCTACACTGCTCAGTGCTGTTCTGTAAAGTCCTCCATGCTGCTGCTGCCTGTGAACTTGTGTTGTGACACACGCACCAGGGCCATTGAGTACTTAGAACCGGGCTGGGTCGGTCCTTTTATGGGGAAGTCACGGGGCTGTGACCCATTTCATGACCCCTGCGGTGTTAAATGGGAAATTATTATATGGGATTATGTGATGCCAACTGTGGTATTCAGCTATATAGGGCTGATGGTGCCGTTCTGGACCACTGGGGCAGTTGATGACACTGCAAAGATGGCACAGCTCCCCACAGGTAGAGCAGGGCCCCAGGGCAGATGATACAGTCAAAAAGGGTTGTAGTGATCGTTGAGGTGCAGATTGACAGAGGCAGGGAAAGAACCGGAGAACATAGGGTTGTAATTTCTGTTACCTTTACTTCCTGCAGTTGTTAAGGCAAACCAGGACACTGGTAACAGGTAGTAGATGTGATCCGGGTGGCCTGTAGACATGATGCGGGTGGCCTGGAAGCAATGTGGGAATCCACCACACCATGGGAATTCGGTGGCCTCCATTTTGCGCTCTCACTTTTGGTCCTTGCTGCCTAAAGCTATGCTGCAGATATGAGATAATGCGCAATAGGGTCTTATCTCTAAAATAAAGAGATGAGGTGAATAATGAGTGTGAACTGCTCACCTGGTATGGTTGTGTCACCCACAACCGGTTTGATCACCTGTAAGACAGCTGCTGCAGGGCCACACTTTCACGGATAACCATGGAGAAAAGATCACTTCTGTTGGACAAAATGTCGCAATGCCTGTGCTGCCATCAAGGACCACCAGAACAATGGATCATCTGGGTGTAAAGGTCTTTATTCTTCCGACGCGTTTCGGAGCTCTAACTCAGCTCCTTCCTCAGGAAACAAAACTACGCTGTGACCCTCTTTCTGCGTGTTTAGCTGTTCCTACCCATATGGCAGGCAGCTTGGGCCTTCTACAGGTGAGGCTCCTCTCCTAGCAGCTCCAGGCTCTAATCTGCTGCTGTGCCGCCAGGTATTTGGTGTGGCCAGACGACTTGCAGTCTTCTCCCCTCCGGACTCAGCTGCTGGAGCTTCCGTACCCACAAACTCAGGACTCCAGTGTCCTTTTCTGTGCTGCTCAGCTCCGGGATGAGCTCTGTCGCAGCTCAAATTCTCCTCCAAGCTCTCCTTGATGTCTCTCCTCTCTACCTCTCCTCAGAACATCTCCAATGGTTACCTCACACTCACTTTACTCCCACTTCCTGTTTGTCTCCTCTTTTATATCTGGTCCAACTGTCTTTCTACTGCACACTTCCTGCTGCTCCCCTGAAACCAGGTTAGAGCTCCCCTTCAGACTCGGAGCAGGAAAAGTGTTGGATGGTGAGTATTACCTGGTGTGGGGACCCCTGCTTGCTTCCAGTCATGACATCACCCCCTGTTAGAGAGGTAATGCCACTGTGGCAACCGGACCATGGGGTGCCACATTCCCCCCTAGTTAACTTCAGTACGTCGCATACAGATAGAACATTTGAAAAACAGGTATTAACAACATATGAAAATTTGTAAACATCACTTTCATAAAAATGAAAAGAGTCTCAAAATATAAAAATTACAAAAAACAAGAACAATAGTAAAAAAGGAAAAATGCAGGTTCTGTACAAGGGATTGTACTAACTACACATAGTCCATAAAATAAATAAACGATAACTATGTGCATTCAAGATTGTTTAAAAGTTCATACAGTAAGTCCTGTAGGCACAGTACGCTTGATTGTTGCATAAAAACGAACGTACTTACACTTTACTATTTTTAAACTGTCTAACTTGCTAACAATCTCTGTAGCATGCGGGGATCTGACCCTGCGTAGTGCGTTGTGACCTTCTCAATGCAGGTGTTTCTACTGACCTGCCCTGGTCTAGTGTGTTCTATGTAAGCTCTGTAGACCTGCTAGTGACTGTGCCACAGGTAGGCCTATGTCTTACGAGTAAACTGCAAGACAAAAAGGGGGAGGGGGTGGGAGCGCATGTGAAGAAAGTTTTTGAAGTGGATTTAGGCCCAGGGCTGTGTAGTCACTCACCAGAGGTGGTTGTGCAACCCTGCACAACTGCGGTCTTGCGCCTGTAAATCCACCTCCGCCTGGAGGTATAGTGGAGGCACCGAAAGTTGCTCCGGGAGCTCCAGCTCCTGTCACGATCAATGACCGGAATGATGTCACCACAGGTCCTACAACGGTGACCGTGTTGTATTGCTAGGTCATGGAACTCAGGATCTAGGATTAATAGTATCTCTTGTCCAGAGCTGCTCTTGCCAGGTGTGCACAAGTGCAAGAAGCTGAGAGTAAAAAAATCCCTGGTCTGTGGAGCGCTAGGACTGGAGATAAATGGCACTAGGGTTATTTTAGAAAAGGTTTCTTTATTAACCTCTTACAGGCCACTACGCGTTTCTGCAGCAGAGCGCTGCCTTCATCAGGTGATGCAAGACCTGATGAAGGCAGCGCTCTGCTGCAGAAACGCGTAGTGGCCTGTAAGAGGTTAATAAAGAAACCTTTTCTAAAATAACCCTAGTGCCATTTATCTCCAGTCCTAGCGCTCCACAGACCAGGGATTTTTTTACTCTTACGAGTAAACTGGGCAGTTGTCTTTGACTTCTTAGACTCACCATAGGCATGACAGATTTGCCGCGAGCAGGGGGTAGATTCTCCTGATCTACTGCACGTGTGGCATCTGTTCCTTGAGTCGACAGTTCTTCGGGTCATTCTAGAGTCTCTGTTACTTCAGGTACAACAAACTAGGGAAAAGTCAATACAGGTACTACAATTGCTTGATTTACTTGTGTCAATGACAGGGGAAAGTCTCCAAGAATGGTATGGATCTTCTCTTCCTCCTCTCCTATGTGCTGAGGGGTGTCTTGGACTTCCTCTTTGCTTTTCCACTGGCCAGGGCATACTTTTAGGTGGTCTCTTGAGACTGCCGTTAAGGTTTCTCCTCCTTCTTTACTGATGAGTCATACCTTTGTATTATTAAAATTCGAAGGTAATACAGTGTATGGCTCTGCCTCCCACTGGTCATCCAATATGTGCATTCTCCTTTTTCTTTTTAGGACCTGTTCTCCAGGTGTTAAGGGAACTGCAGGGGCATGCTAGTTATAGGTTGTTTCTTGTCTCTGTCTTGCCTGGGACAGACTTCTCTCCACACACTGTTGGACTTTGCGATATTGCTGTTGCTGCTTGGTATCCCAATCTGCATCTGGTGGGTCTGTCTCGGGTGTTAAGACTCTCATGTCTAAGTCAATGTGTATCTTGCCAGGTCTTGCCCACATCAGGTATGCTGGGGTACAATTGGTGAAGTTCACTGGGATATGATTGTACAAGTCCACCAGATCTGGCAACTTTTCTGGCCACAGGTTTCATTCTTCAAGGGGCAGTGTCTTCAACAGGTCAGTTACTACCTGGTTCATCTTTTCACACATGTCGTTTGTCTGCGGGTGATATGGTGTTGTTCTTATTTTCTTCCAGCCGTACAGGTTACAAAACTCCTGGAATACCTCCGCCTTGAATGCTCGACCTTGGTCAGTAAGAACCCGTTCAGGATAGCTATGGGGACGACAGAAATTGGCTTTAAAAGCTCTGTCCGCTATCCTGGCCGTTAGGTCTTTCACCGGTACGACTACCAGAGAACAGGAATAGTGGTCTACTATGGTGAGGGCGTAGATATAACCTGACCGTCTTGGGGTTAGCTTCACATGGTCCAAGGCTACAAGTTCAAGCAGTTGCTTCGTGATGATTGGCTGTACGGGGTCTCTCTTGCTGTAACGATCCTTCCTTCGCAGGTTGCATAGGCCACATTCTCTACACCATTTTTCGATGGCCTTCCTCATGCAAACCCAGTAGAATCATTCACGCAGCAGAACTTCCAGATTCTTCCACCTGAAATGCCCTGCTCCATCATGGAACGCTTCTAGTACCATCAGGGCATCTCTCATCGGGACCACTATTTGCCAGACAAGTTTGTGGGTTTGTGAATTGATATCTTTTCGACACTGCTTCCCGTCATAGATGAACAACTTGCCCTTCTCCTTCCATAAGTGTTGAGTCTCCTGTGGAGCATCTGGACCTGGGTGTGAGTCATCTTGTGTCAGCAGCTCCTTTACTAGGCGTATGACCGGATCACTTTCTTGGGTTTTTGCCCACCCATGGTGGGGCAGTGGGTTAAACGTGGCGGTGCAAAGCCAGCAGCTCTATCTCTTCTAGCTCTCCCGGGTCTTCTCCCACATCTGATAAATTGGCCTTCCTGGACATCGCATCAGCATTGCGTTCTTATGCCTCGCTCTATGCTTGATAGTAAACTCGTAATTGGACAGCCGGGCCTTCTATCGCTACTCCAGTGCACCCAGCTTCGCCATCTCTAGGTGGGTAATCGGATTATTATCTTTAAAGATAGTGAACTTCGCTGAAGCCAGCTGATGCTTGAAGTGCTCTGTTACAGCCCAGACTATGGCGAGAAACCCTAATTTGAATGAGCTGTAGTTGTTCCTTTCAGTGGGACAGAGCTTTCTGCTGGCATAGGCAATCACTCTCTCTCTGCCTCTCTGCACCTGGGACAATACAGCTTCTAATCAAACATTGCTGGCGTCAGTGTAAAGTATAAAAGGTTGGTCAGCGATAATCAGGGTAGGCTAAGACTTTGTCTCCTGTGAGAGCCAACATCAACCGGGTGAAGGATTTTTCAATTCTGCTGCTTCACTCGAACTGAGGACTCTGGTTCTTGGCCTTCTTGGATTGGGCCCACTAAAAGATCCTGCAAAGGTGCTGCTATCTTTGTGAAGCCATTTATGAATCTTTTGTAGTAGCCAGCCCAAGGAACTCTCGTACGTCCTTGACAATGGAGGGTCCTGGCCATTCCTTCATCACAGTGACTTTATCGGGGTCTGGTGCCACACCTTCGGCACTTACTACGTGGCCTAGGTACTGCACCTTGGGCTTCAAGAGGTAGCACTTGAATGGCTTTACTTTCTGTCCAAAACCAGATAAGGCCTTGAATAGTGATGGGCGAATCCTAAATTACTCGGAATCGCTTGACTCTAGCGAGTCCGAGCCCAGGACTCGCTACTCGTTGCGAGTCTAGCGAGTCCAATGTTAATGAATGGGGAAGCGAGTAATAGCGAGTAGTGTGAGATTTACAAATCGCAGATGTGTCTCGGAAGCTTCAGCCTGAAGCAATCCGAGTTTTGTCATTTATTTGCATTGGACTCGTTTACTTTGTAAGTAATCGCTGGGAAACTCGCACAGATAAGAGAAGAGTCCTGTCTGCTCTGTGCAGCTCCAGGGTCCTAGAGCCTGCCTGCTGCCTGATGTAGCAGTGCTGAGATTGTTCTGAGTCTGCTCATTCCCTGTGTACAGACATGAATGTCTGTGCACAGAGATGATGTAGCAGA
The DNA here is from genome assembly GCA_033576535.1 of Allobates femoralis. NCBI lineage: Eukaryota > Metazoa > Chordata > Amphibia > Anura > Aromobatidae > Allobates > Allobates femoralis. Next base: position 54,853,529 of record JARQOC010000005.1, on the reverse strand, counting down.
GCTGAGATTGTTCTCAGTCTGCTCATTCCCTGTGCATAGACATCTATATCTATACACAGGGGATGTAGCAGAGAGGACATCGCGTTTTGGACTGCGTCGGACGGAAGAGGATTTTTTTAATTAAAGATGGAGTCCCTAATGACTTTTTTTTTTATTTCTAATAAAAAAATTTCTCTGTGTTGTGTTTTTTTTAAAACAATTTAATAGAAATTCATGGCGGTCATGTCTAATATTGGCGTGACCGCCATAAATTTCGGGATTAGGGCCAGCTGATAATACAAAGCTGGCCCTAACCTCTATTACCCAGCGTGCCACCGCCACCAGGGCCGCTGGAAGAGCGGGGTTCAGCGCCAGAGAATGGCGCTTCAATGAACGCGCCATCTTCTGGGGCAGCTGCGGGCTGCAATTTGCAGCGGGGGGTGCCCAGAAAGCTTGGGCATCCCTGCGCTGCGGATTCCAGCCCCCAGCTGCTTAGCTGTACCTGGCTAGACATAGAAATTGCGCGGAGCCCCACGCATTTTTTTGACTCCGACTCCGAGACGACTCCGACTCCGAGACGACTCCGACTCCGACTCGACTCCGAGACGACTCCGAGACGACTCCGACTCCGAGACGACTCCGACTCCGAGACGACTCCGAGACGACTCCGACTCCGAGATGACTCCGACACCGAGACGACTCCGACTCCGAGACGACTCCGACTCCGAGACGACTCCGACTCCGAGACGACTCCGACTCAGACGACTCCGAGACGACTCCGAGACGACTCCGAGACCACTCCGACTCCGAGACGACTCCGACTCCGACTCGACTCCGAGACGACTCCGACTCCGAGACGACTCCGACTCCGACTCCGAGACGACTCCGACTCAGACGACTCAGAGACCACTCCGACTCCGAGACGACTCCGACTCCGACTCGACTCCGAGACGACTCCGACTCCGAGACGACTCGGACTCCGAGACGACTCCGACTCCGAGACGACTCCGACTCGACTCCGAGACGACTCCGACTCCGAGACGACTCCGACTCCGACTCGACTCCGAGACGACTCCGACTCAGAAGACTCCGACTCGACTCCGACTCCGAGACGACTCCGACTCCGAGACGACTCCGACTCGACTCCGAGACGACTCCGACTCCGAGACGACTCCGACTCCGACTCGACTCCGAGACGACTCCGACTCCGAGACGACTCCGACTCCGAGACGACTCCGACTCCGAGACGACTCCGACTCAGACGACTCCGAGACGACTCCGACTCCGAGACGACTCCGACTCCGAGACGACTCCGACTCCGACTCGACTCCGAGACGACTCCGACTCCGAGACGACGACGACTCCGACTCCGAGACGACTCCGACTCAGACGACTCCGAGACGACTCCGACTCCGAGACGACTCCGACTCGACTCCGAGACGACTCCGACTCCGAGACGACTCCGACTCCGAGACGACTCCGACTCCGAGACGACTCCGACTCGACTCCGAGACGACTCCGACTCCGAGACGACTCCGACTCTGACTCGACTCCGACTCTGAGGAGACTCCGACTCCGAGACTCTGACTCTGAGCCTCTGACTCTGAAATTCATTAAATAATAAAAAAAAAAATGCGTGGGGCTCCGCGCAATTTCTATGTCTAGCCAGGTACAGCTAAGCAGCTGGGGGCTGGAATCCGCAGCGCAGGGATGCCCAAGCTTTCTGGGCACCCCCCACTGCAAATTGCAGCCCGCAGCCGCCCCAGAAGATGGCGCGTTCATTGAAGCGCCATCCTCTGGCGCTGAACCCCGCTCTTCCAGCGGCCCTGGTGGCGGTGGCACGCTGGGTAATAAAGGGGTTAATACCAGCTTTGTTATACAAGCTGGTATTAAGCCCGAGATTCTTAATGTCAGGCCACGTTTGACCCAGCCACTAAGAATCTCCAATAAAGGGTTAAAAAAACACAACACAGAGAAAATTTTTTATTTGAAATAAAAAAAAAAGCCATTAGGGACTCCATCTTTAATTAAAAAAATCCTCTTCCGTCCGACGCAGTCCAAAACGCGATGTCCTCTCTGCTACATCCCCTGTGCATAAATATAGATGTCTATGCACAGGGAATGAGCAGACTGAGAACAATCTCAGCACTGCTACATCAGGCAGCAGGCGGGCTCTAGGACCCTGGAGCTGCACAGAGAAGACAGCTGGACTCGGCTCGCAAAGAAACAGCAGTTACTTTGCGAGTTTCCCTGCTATCACTGGCACAGTAGCCAGTGATTACTCGCACGAGTCTAATGCAAACAATGACAATCCTAGTTTTGTCAGCGTTTCTGACAAAACTAGGATTGTTATTGATTTGCATTGGACTCGTGCGAGTAATCACTGGGAAACTCGCAGAGTACCGAGTCCTGCGAGTCCCTTACTACTCGCCGAGTAACGAGTCCTAGCGAGTAGATTCGCCCATCCCTAGCCTTGATCACCTCAGCCAGGTGCTCCAAGTGGTCTTCATATGTCTATGAGTAGACAATGATGTCGTCCAGGTACAACAGGACCATCTCAAAATATTTGTGTCCTAGGCAGCACTCCATTATCCGCTGAAACATTCCCAGTGCATTGCAGAGTCCGAATGGCATGCAGTTGAACTCACAGAGGCTCATCGATGTCACAAACGTGGTCTTCTCTCTGTCCGCCACTGCCACGGGAACCTGCCAATACCCACGAATGAGTTCTTAAGTGGAGAAATAGCGGATCTCAGGGCAGCTAATCATTCCTCAATTCTGGGTAACGGGTAGGTGTCCTTTTGTGTAATGAGGTTAATCTGCCTGTAATCACACACATCCTTATTGTGCCATCTTTTTTCTTTACGATGACTAATGGAGCTGCCCAGGGGATACAACTTTCTCTGATTACTCCAGCCTCCTTCATCTCCCATAACATTCCTTTGGCACATTGATGAGCTGGGGGTACTGGCCGGTACCTTTCTTTAATGAGCGGATGGTCTCTGGTGGGAATATTATGTTCAACCCCTTTTACCTGACAAAAGTCTAGTGGGTGTTTACTAAAGACCTGCTCATATTCTCGGAGTACGCGATAAACCCCATGCTTTTGGTGCATAGGGGTGGAGTCAGTGCCTACGTGCAGCTTCTGACACCAATCCTCCAGCTGCAGCTTGGAGCCGTTGTCCTCCGCCTGGTCGGACGGAATCAAGGCTTTCACTGCCCTTATTATCATTATTACTGACAGTGAACAGCTTAACAATGGTGGCATACCAGGATAATTTGACCTCTTTCTCCCCACAGTTCAAGATGCGTATGGGCACCCTCCCCATGTGGACATCGACTACCCCTCTAGCTGTCAAAATTGTGAGCCGACTATCAGAGTACATGGGTTTTAACAGGGCCTAGTAATCTTGACCCCTGAGGCCTATTGCTGCCCAACACCAGATTAACATTTCACTTCTGGGAGGTATTGCAATGGGAAATGGGTCACTCACCCTTACATTGCCAACTTTCCTGCCGGACAGCTCTACCTGTTGTTACTGCATCAGGGCTTTGATCCCTTCTGCAGGACTCACTGCTGACTGGAACTGGTGGTCTCGGCTACCTGTTGCAACACAACAATTACCTTCGCAAGACAATTTTCTATTACATTAGTACCGATAGCCATCATTGGATTATGTTCTCACCGATCAATATCCACAATTATCATGCCTTGTGATTTTAATTCTACTTGCCCTACCTTAATCGTCACCTCTTTATATCCAATTTTTGGTATGGCATCGTTGTCACCTGGGATCTAGTGTCCAGGAGGGTGGTCATCGGGATGCCATCAAGCACGATAGGAAGGACCGGTCATCCCCCCAAAACTCTTCCCGCCAAGTAGATAGGCCGGATCTTCTTACACCTGAGGGTTGGCCCTCTGCCCCAGGGTTTTCTCGTTTAAAGTACAGAACCTCGCGACTTGCCCTGGCTTGTTGCAATGGCGGCAAATGCGTTGTCCACTTGAATCATAACGATCACTGTCTCTTCCCCTGGTTGGTGAGATCCTCCTCTCTCATCGCCACGGGACGTCATCTGGACTGGAGGCCAGCTGAATCCTTTTGGTCAGTGGACATACTTGTAAGGACTGCACAGTCTTTGTCAGTGCGGCCACACTTTTGGCCAACTCCTAAACCTGAAGACATAGATCATCAGAGGTGTCAGTGTCTAGGGTCTGTGCGTCCACGTCCACAAAACCTGTGGCGAGGGCACCGCCTCCTGGTGGTACATTATAGCTGGGAGCCTTAAGGGTGCAGTGCTACTTGAAGTTGGTTCTCGCAACACCCGAATGGCTCGGTCTTTAAATTGTGCAAAATCCAGGTTAGGGTTTTGTAGGGCCATAATGCGTAGCTGTGTCCGGTGAGCATGAGACAGGAACCCCTCAATAAACTGCTCAGATAGCAGCCTGTTCTCATCTCGCACACTGTCGGGGTCTACTTGATTAATGGCCCGCAGCACCTCTTGGAGATTAAGTGCATAGTCCCGTATACTGTCCTGCACCTGTTGTTTGCACCCAAAGTGCGGGTATCAAAGGCTTCTTTCAGCCTGGCCAGAATTTGCTTAACAGTTTCTTTGTCAATGTCCAGCAGGACTTTACCTCCCTCTGGGCCGCACCGGTTAACTGTCCAATAAGGATACTAACTTTTTGGCCCTCAGTCAAGTGGTATACTTCAAACAGCGTCTGCGGGGTATTATATCAGTATTGGATGTTACTGTAAACCTAGGTGGGATATGAATGTAATATTATTATGAGACAGTGCATGTATGTAACACTATCTGGATATGAGTAAGAGTGTAAGGTGATTCTTATTCACATCGTATTTTAGGTTTGTCACGTTATTATCACAGTATATCTGTGTCTTAAATATCACTGTACATTTTGACCATTTCACATTTATATATGTACCTATAATGTTTCACATTTAATTTTCTTATGTTCTATACACATTATTTTGTCACCAAGCATATTTACTGTACATGTAATCCCATAATATATGGAATAATATGTTATTGTTCCCCACTGCTTTGCCTGCAGTGTGATTACTTGGAATGGTCATTACTGCGATCTCCTAAAATTATTTCATTGTGTAACGGTGTATTGTCTATGCTTTTGTCTATTATCTAATCGCCTTATCACATCTTTCTTTCTGTAACGGAAATCCCTGGCTGGCGGCGACCAATCAGCAAAGCGCCGCGGATTGGCTGGGAATATGAATACCGCTTCGCTGATTGCTGTACAGAGGTCCGCAGTGGTAGTACCCCGGCCGCCATATTGGGACACCCATATTATGGGTATTCCGATATGGCGGCCGGGATTCAAATTCTTCGCCAAGCCGCAAGACTCTTTTCTGATTGGTCGCCGCGGCTCTTGGCGCCTGTTTTAAAACACGCTTCGCTGATTGGTCGCAGCGGCGCGTGATTCAAATCCCGTGCCAAGCCACGCTGACGGCAACCAATCAGCGATGTTGCCACGGAATTTAACCGCAACTCACAGCGTGACGCAATTCACTATTTTTTACAAGTTATGTCAGCCATATTGTGACGTCATTCAGTCTTATTATTCTTAAACTAGTAAAAAGGCCCGATGCAATTGCATCGGGAGCGCGGTGAAATGAATTGTGTGTATACAGGCGGGTGAGTGGCTAGCAGAGTATACATGGGGCTCTGTGGGTAACAGACTATACAGGCGGGTCTGTGGGTAGCAGAGTATACAGACTGCTCTGAGGGTAGCAGATTATACAGGCGGCTCTCTGGGTAGAAAAGTATACAGGCGGCTCTGTGGGTAGCAGAGTATACAGGCGGGTTTGTGGTTAGCAGATTATACAGGCGGCTCTGTGTGTAGCAGAGTATAGAGAAGGCTCTGTGGGTAGCAGAGTATAGAGGCGGCTCTGTGGGTAGCAGAATATAGAAACGGCTCTGTGGGTAGCAGAGAATACAGGCGGGTCTGTGGGTAGGAGAGTATACAGTCGGCTCTGTGGGTAGCAGAGTATAGAGGCAGCTCTGTGGGTAGCAGAGTATACAGGCGGCTGTGTGGGTAGGAGAGTATACAGGCGGCTCTGTGGGTGTCAGAGTATAGAGGGGGCTCTGTGGATAGCAGAGTATGATGTGGCGGGAGGCTGGAGGAGTGAGGGGAGCAGAGGCTGGAGGGGTGAGGAGAGCAGAGGCTGGAGTGGTGAGGAGAGGTCCAGATGCAGGGGTGAGGAGAGGTCCGGCTGGAGGGGTGAGGAGAGATGCGGCTGGAGGGTGTACATCACCGCTCGGCGGCAGGACGTGGCTGCGTGCTGGGGCTGATCGCAGCCCCAGTCACACGGCATTGTCCTCTGCGGCGGGTTGGGTGATGCAGAGAGGGATCAGTTCTTGCCCTCAGGTCACACGTGACCTGAGCGGAAGGAGCGGATTGGGCGGTGTGTGGTAAAGACAGGACGGTCATCCGATTGGGCTAGGACGCCAAGTCCTGGGCAATGGGATGGGCGTCCTGTGTGTACAACACAGCGCCCAATCCGCTTGCAGGGGCGGCGGGGGCAGGCAATGGGAGTGAGCGGGGCGTGTCAGGCTTTGCAGGCTGACATGGTCCGCTCACTCCCATTGGCTGTTGCCGGCCACAGAACGACGTCCCTGGCTCCCGGCACCCGGCCACAGCCCGTAGACCGCTACTCCACCAGCATGGCGACATTGAGAGCCCAGCGGTGAGAGAGTGGCGAGGGGCGGAAGGCTCCGGCGGCATCCGGGCAGCATGGACCTCGCGGAGGGCGCGAGGGCGGTAGCGATGGAGCGGGGCCGACGGTTGGCAGGATGGCAACGGTGTCAGGTAGTGCGGCTGAGGATGGAGGAGGCTGAGAGGCTGGAGGAGGCTGTGAGGCTGGAGGAGGCTGTAAGGATGGGGAGGCTGTGAGGCTGGAGGAGGCTGTGAGGCTGGAGGAGGATGTGAGGCTGGAGGAGGATGTGAGGATGGAGGAGGCTGTGAGGCTGGAGGAGGCTGTGAGGCTGGAGGAGGATGTGAGGCTGGAGGAGGATGTGAGGATGGAGGAGGCTGTGAGGCTGGAGGAGGCTGTGAGGCTGGAGGAGGCTGTGAGGCTGGAGGAGGATGTGTGGATGGAGGAGGCTGTGAGGCTGGAGGAGGCTGTGAGGCTGGAGAAGGCTGTGAGGCTGGAGGAGGATGTGAGGCTGAAGGAGGCTGTGAGGCTGAAGGAGGCTGTGAGGATGGGGAGGCTGTGAGGCTGGAGGAGGCTGTGAGGCTGGAGGAGGCTGTGAGGCTGAAGGAGGCTGTGAGGATGGGGAGGCTGTGAGGCTGGAGGAGGCTGTGAGGCTGGAGGAGGCAGTGAGGCTGGAGGAGGCTGTGAGGCTGGGGAGGCTGTGAGGCTGGGGGAGGCTGTGAGGCTGGAGGAGGCTGTGAGGCTGGAGGAGGCTGTGAGGATGGGGAGGCTGTGAGGCTGGAGGAGGCTGTGAGGATGGGGAGGCTGTGAGGATGGGGAGGCTGTGAGGATGGGGAGGCTGTGAGGCTGGAGGCGGCTGTGAGGCTGGAGGAGGCTGTGAGGATGGGGAGGCTGTGAGGCTGGAGGAGGATGTGAGGCTGGAGGAGGCTGTGAGGCTGAAGGAGGCTGTGAGGATGGGGAGACTGTGAGGCTGGAGGAGGCTGTGAGGCTGGAGGAGGCTGTGAGGCTGGAGGAGGATGTGTGGATGGAGGAGGCTGTGAGGATGGAGGAGGCTGTGAGGCTGGAGGAGGCTGTGAGGATGGGGAGGCTGTGAGGCTGGAGGAGGCTGTGAGGCTGGAGGAGGCTGTGAGGATGGGGAGGCTGTGAGGCTGGAGGAGGATGTGAGGCTGAAGGAGGCTGTGAGGATGGGGAGGCTGTGAGGCTGGAGGAGGCTGTGAGGCTGGAGGAGGCTGTGAGGCTGGAGGAGGCTGTGAGGATGGGGAGGCTGTGAGGCTGGAGGAGGCTGTGAGGCTGGAGGAGGCTGTGAGGCTGGAGGAGGCAGTGAGGCTGGAGGAGGCTGTGAGGCTGGGGGAGGCTGTGAGGCTGGAGGAGGCTGTGAGGCTGGAGGAGGCTGTGAGGATGGGGAGGCTGTGAGGCTGGAGGAGGCTGTGAGGATGGGGAGGCTGTGAGGATGGGGAGGCTGTGAGCATGGGGAGGCTGTGAGGCTGGAGGTGGCTGTGAGGCTGGAGGAGGCTGTGAGGATGGGGAGGCTGTGAGGCTGGAGGAGGATGTGAGGCTGGAGGAGGCTGTGAGGCTGAAGGAGGCTGTGAGGATGGGGAGGCTGTGAGGCTGGAGGAGGCTGTGAGGCTGGAGGAGGCTGTGAGGCTGAAGGAGGCTGTGAGGATGGGGAGGCTGTGAGGCTGGAGGAGGCTGTGAGGCTGGAGGAGGCTGTGAGGCTGGAGGAGGCTGTGAGGATGGGGAGGCTGTGAGGCTGGAGGAGGCTGTGAGGCTGTAGGAGGCTGTGAGGATGGGGAGGCTGTGAGGCTGGAGGAGGCTGTGAGGCTGCAGGAGGCTGTGAGGATGGGGAGGCTGTGAGGCTGGAGGAGGCTGTGAGGCTGGAGGAGGCTGTGAGGATGGGGAGGCTGTGAGGCTGGAGGAGGATGTGAGGCTGGAGGAGACTGTGAGGCTGGAGGAGGCAGTGAGGCTGGAGGAGGCTGTGAGGCTGGAGGAGGCTGTGAGGATGGGGAGGCTGTGAGGCTGGAGGAGACTGTGAGGCTGGAGGAGGATGTGAGGCTGGAGGAGGCTGTGAGGATGGGGAGGCTGTGAGGCTGGAGGAGGGTGTGAGGCTGTAGGAGGCTGTGAGGATGGGAGGCTGTGAGGCTGGAGGAGGCTGTAGGAGGCTGTGAGGATGGGGAGGCTGTGAGGCTGGAGGAGACTGTGAGGCTGGAGGAGACTGTGAGGCTGGAGGAGACTGTGAGGCTGGAGGAGGCAGTGAGGATGGGGAGGCTGTGAGGCTGGAGGAGACATTTACTGTACTGAGCATGCTCAGTACAGTAAAAGGTCTCCAAACAGGAAGGCAGGGGTTAAAAAAAAAAAAAAAAAAGTTAATGCTCACCTCTCCCCGAGCCCCCGCCGTCTCCTGCCGTCTTCCTCCAAGCTTCCGGTGGCTGCCGCAGGCTCCGAGTGTCTGCAGAGCTGTTCTAGTGCAGTTCAGGACCTGCGGTGATGTCACAGTCACGTGACACCAGGTTACCATGGAGTAACCTGGTGTCACGTGACTGTGACATCACCACAGGTCCTTGACTGCAGTAGAAGAGCTATGCAGACACTCGGAGCCTGCGGCAGCCACCGGAAGCTTGGGGGAAGACGGCAGGAGACGGCGGGGGCTCGGGGAGAGGTGAGCATTAACTTTTTTTTTTTTTTTTTTACAGTAGTGCGGGTCTGCGGCTCGTGATGACGCTGCGCGTCATCACTCGCAGTCCCGCAAAGCATGTTGGGATTCGGCGACAACGCCCGAATTCCCAACTGCGGATTATATAAGTAGATCTTTATAAATAAAATACATACATATTCTAGAATACCCGATGCGTTAGAATCGGGCCACCATCTAGTATTTCATAAAGGTGTAACTTTCTATGAAACATTAACTCCTTAGTCTTTTCACTTATTGAAATTAATCTTGGAGTGTTTCTAATATAGAGTCTGTACATACACACCATGTTGGTAGATGATAAGTGACCATGAAAATAAGTACTAGGTTGTGGTGTGATATGTCTTTGGCTGGGGTCACACACACAGATATCTGGGCAGATATTGTTCACAGATCTCTGGTTGCAATGAAATTATGGACACATCAATCCATTTATATACAGCCACAAAATGGAGCAATCTGTCCATGATTTCACTGCAACCAGAGATCTGTGAACAATATCTGCCCAGATATCTGTGTGTGTGACCCCAGCCTTAGAACTATCTTGCACTAATTGGTTCTGTGATATTCACAACAAATGGACTTCAGGGCGTGTGATTCTACGTGGTACCCTAAGGCATTTCTGGAGAACTATATCCAGAAGGACCTTATTCCTAGGGGATTGAAGATACAGGTATTCGCTTCATTTGAAATCCAGGATGAGTGGTTTAAAAAGAGTTGGGAGGACTTGTCCAACAACTGTTCTTGGGGATTTATGGAATTTCTGTGCAAGTTAAATGGTCATACCATCGCTAAGATCGAAAAGGAGATTGAAGTAATACAAAATTTGTTGACGGTTGACTCTTCTCCAGATAATTTGGAAAAAATAAGTAAAGACCTAGATCAAGAAGTGATTAAATGGGAGAAAGAAATGCGATCAACAAAGGCAAAGAGATTTAAAAGAGATCAGACCGACCTCTTGAATAATCAGGTCTATAAGTGGAGAAAAGGAAAACCACCCAAAACCAGATCTAGAACTAACTCCTTGGTCTCAATTGTGTCTACTGATGGTTCTGAAAATGGGGCTAATAAGGGGAAACCTGATGACTCTGCACAAAAACAACCTAATAAGCAATCAACAAAAAGGAAAAATAATTCCCCAGACAATCATCAGGACAGCAAACGGAAAGCCATTCAATTTGGGCTAATTGACCTGTCACCTCATGCCCTCTCTGTGACTCAACTTGAGGTCCTGCAACTGGGCCTGACCTTTGTTCCTAAAAATTGTTTTGATTATTTTACAGCCTTGAAGGACCTTAATTTGTTTGCGTTAAAAATGATTTTATAAAAGCTTCATGACAGATCTATGGTGGATGATGGTGACCTGGTGCGGCTTGAACAGGAGACACTGGAGAATCTTGAGGACCTGAGAGATGATATACCTAATCCTCCAGGTATGTTCTGTACCAATGTGGCACCCAGATCAACCACATTTCCCCAATTGTCATTGTGCCCACAGGTGGAGATCTTTAACAAACTGGTAACTCAAGACCTCAAAAAAATGTCAAAGTGTGGCGGTAGAGATAATGTGGCACTTAAGGAATTAAAAGATCTCGAAGATATAGTGATAGTGTAATGCTGACAAGGGGGAAAACATGGTGATCTGGCCAAAAGCCCAGTACGAAAAAGAGGCCTATAAACAATTGAACCTCAAAGAAACATATACAAAAATGCCACATAACCCCACTCCAATGTGATAACTGTTAGGCCATGTTCACTTGTTCAGTTTTTGGTCAGTTTTCCACCTCAGTATTTGTAGCCAAAACCAGGAGTGGGTGATAAATACAGAAGTGGTGACATGTTTACTGTACTACCCCAGGGTGAATGTGCCACAGTGTCATCACTGCCCCTGGGTACTGGTGTCACCAGAGAGCAACGAAGGGTATTCTCATCAGGCAACACACACACAACACCAACACCTCCAAGCCACATGGGGGAGACCAAGCCTGGGTTCAGGGGGAGCTTCCCTATATATTCTGGTCTGGAGAGGAGGAAGTTCAGTTCAGCTCCTCAGAGGACTGTGAAGAGTTAAGTTCCTGTGAGGACTGTGAAGAGTGCACTTGCAGGGAGGACTGTGAAGCAGACCTGAGTGTAAAGGAGCTGTGCTAAGCTCATCCCAAGTTCCACTGACTAACACCAGGCCTAAGGCTAGGGTCTAAAGAAAGGAGAGGAAGAAACAAACCTAGAGGTTGAGCAGCATCGTTCTCTCCCCAAAGAACAAGCGCATAGAACAGACCGAGACTGTTCCAGGTCACACATACCAGCAGTCAATACCGGAAGGTGGGGGTTCCAGTTTCCCAGCCACACTGTACCAAAAACACAGCAACGCATAGACTCCAGCAACACTGACACCCAGGTGCAAGGTAGAAAAAGTGAAGGACTCGAGTTGCCTGTTATACTGGTACCCTGCAGGAAGAGCCAGGGCCGACACCCTATCTTAAGCAACTTCAGGAGCCAAATTACAAGCGCAGCAAGGGAGCCAAAAGATCCGGCCGGGTGAGAATAACCCCAAGTTACTCTCCAGACTCCGTGGACAGCTTTTACCATCTGCTCTAGTAAAAGGGACTGAGAAAACTACAACAGTGAGTCTGCCTGTTAATTGCGCCTGTTGCCTATAATCCACAGCAGAGACTTCCACCTGCAGAGCCACCGACAACCAGGACAACAAGCACTGCTGGAGAAGCTGCAGCGACAAAGTAAGTGAACTGCACCTAACACAATCCCTCACCAGGCTCATCCATTACTACTACACTTGCCCTGGGGACCCTCAGCCCTACCCGAGTGGGCTTACCATCCACGCTGCCCCAAGTCACCGTCCCCAGCAGGAATACGGCAGCAGTGCGTTTACTAACCACATACACAGGGTGGCGTCACGACAAATCTCCCTGTAAATACTCCCTATACTTGCCGAATCTGGGACAACAGGACTGTGCCTGGCACCCTGACATCCCCTGTGAGACAGTATAGACCCGGTCTCGAGTACCCCGGTCCCTAGTGTGCGACATTTATATTATACTTTTACTCTGATTGTTCCACTCCTGGTTTTGGCTACAAATACTAAGGTAAAAACTCACCAAATACTCAACGTGTGAACGTGGCCTAATAGAAGGATATCACCATTTCTGTATTGTTCATCCACTCCTGGTTTTGGTTTTCAAAAACTGTTGTGAAAAACTGAAGATGTGAACGTAGCTGACTCACCGCGGCCGGCTGACTCCGGTTTAGACAGGCGATTCTTCTTCCCTCCTTGTCACGGGTGGACCGCCCTGCCGGTAGTGGGGCCCGGTGTAGTGCAGATCAAAAGTGAAGACGTCCTTGTGGAACAGATTAAAAGGGGTTTAATTTGTTTTATTCGTGACGCCACCTATGAGTAGATTCGGTAAGGGCTACCGACGCTGCGGAACCCCCGGGGGATGGACAGCAGCAAGATGTTACGCTCCCCACAGGCTGAGCGGTGATCTCGGGGGGCTGGAGCTGCTCAAGATGTTGTGCGGCAGCTGCGGTTACCTTATTGTGCGGACGGATAGTTCATAAGGAAGCACGGACACAGAAAGTCTCTATAACGGTTCTTTACTGTAACCAGTAGGCAGTACATGGTATACAGTGGTTGAGTAGTAGACCGGGTGGACTCAGCAGTGATAGTGTTCCTCAGAGATCCGCAAGTGTTCCTCCATTCTACCTAACTTGATTTGTTGCCAGCGTCGCCCAGGAATACCAGGTCGGGTACGGGGAGGCTGCTTCAATGCCCTATCCATGATGTACGTCCTGGATGCTTTGGGGAGCCTTGGATCCCTCAGTGGGTACACCGCTGGTTAGACGACTGGAAACTGGCTGGTGGTGGGGTGCTCCTGTAAAGCTGATCCTCCACTCTTCTGGTTCGCGTGGCAGAGGTGAACTGCTGCCAGCTTCGGTACCAGTGAACCGGCTGTGAGTTGTGGGCACGGGAGTCTTTTGGGAACCCGTGTACAAATGCCCAATCCCGGTAGTTAAGGCCTCAGGTGCTGACACCCGACCGGTGACGGCCCAGGGGCCAGCACGGGGTGCGGAGCCCCCGCTCCTCTCCAAGTTCTAGTCTGCTCTTGTCAGGTTCTAGATCTTCCTTCCAACTCTCTAGATTATTGTGTGTTCTACTACACTACCCTAACACTCCACCCACCAGGACCTATGATTGGTCCCCTGTTCTAGGTGTTGCATGTTGGGTTGGATCTCCAAGTTAACCATTTCATTGCTGAGTCAGAGGATATTGCGGCTGCATTTGTGGCTGCAATACCCTCCTGTGACGCACTCGTTGCGGGGCGCCACATAGCCTTGTAATGCTTTCTGTTTGGGACAGGTGACACCAAATCATTAGTTGTAAGATTATGAAGATGGAAAGTAGGATTTAATTCATCTTATAGAATTAATATGGAAAAACATGTAGTGCCTATGGATCCAAACAAGTTTGGGACAGCCTCACTTTCTGGCCAAGGTAGGGGGATTCAAAACACCAATATTCCCAATATTTACACGAATAAATAAAGCTGAGTGTATGTATATGTGTATGTGTCATAGCCACACCCACTCTACATAACCCCAGCCATACCACATAGCCCCACCCACATGACACTGCCCCACCCTTGTGACTATGTGAAGGGGTGGGGCTATGAAGAGGTGGGGCTATACATAAGGACTTTGTTATGAAGGGGGTGGGGATACTGGGAGGGTAGGGCTATGTGTAGGAGTGGAGCTATGAAGGGACAAGGTTACTGGAATGGGATGGGGCTAATACATACACACACATATTGCTATATATGGGCATTATATCCAGGCAACGTTGGGCTCTACAGCGAGCACTTGATAAAATTTTGAATGATATTATTGATAGATAATATTGTAGCTGACAGCTATTAGCCATGAGTCACTTAAAAGGAATCTTTTAACAGGTTTTTGCTATGTTATCTGAGACAACCATGATATAGGTAAAAAACAAAACATCCATAGAGGTGCCCTTGTGTGTACCTGGTGGTCCAGTAGGGATTTTTGGGGAAGAGGTGTTGTTAGATCACTCACCTTTGGTGGTTGTAAATAAAGAAGCATTACTAAAAGAATGATCTGTGGCACCCCAGGGGTTAATGTGCCACAGTAACAACACCAAGGGTTAATTCCCCACACAACCCACAACACTACACTAGTGCCTCCAGGCCAAAAGGGGGAGCTACAGCGGCTCCCCTATATATTCTGGTGTGGAGAGGAAGTGAGTAGTTCAGTTCCTGTGAGAACTGAGGAAGAAGGACTGTTGTGTAAAGGAGCTGCCTTAGGCTCCCCCACAGTCCGCTGCTCAATTCCAGGCCTAGCCAGGGTCTGAGGGAAGGAGTTAAGAGAAACAGAGGAACACATCTGGGAGACTGAGTTACCCTATAAGTCGCCACGGAGAAGCACAAACACCGGATACTGGATCTGAAATTGTGCCTGACACAAGTAGCACACTAAACACCGGACTAGTGGAGGTTATATATCTTCACTGTACCACAGCGAAGCAACACGGCGGTTGTCAGAAGCACAAAGATAAGACTCAAATTGCCCAGCAAGTGGGTACCCGTGAGAGGAGACAGGGCCGGCAGCCTAGCTAAAGCGGCAGCAGGGCCACACACACAGCAACCTGGCCCTGATACAGATTCCGTGGACAGTACTCTGCTGAATAACACCTACAGTAAAGACGTGGAAAACTACAAAACCATGAGTCTGTGTAATCCTTGCGCTCAAGCCTTACTTTCCTTCATAAACTGCTATCATCTCTACCACTACCCCTACTCTGCATCATCCATAGACTATTATCACCACTGCCCTGGGGAACCAGGCTCTGCCCGTGGAGAGACGTTACATCACTGGCTGCCAAACATCATCCCCGGAGGTTCTGCAGCAGCGGTGGTCACCCTGACCACATACCACGGGTGGCGTCACGACTTTCTCCCTTTAAATACCCCCCATTACTTGTGGGCTCGGGACACGGTCCGGACCAAGGACTGCCGTGGTAACCCCCATGATACCCCGGTCCGGTACCGAGTACCCGTCCCTGTGGGCTCCACAGATCTGTTCCGGAATGCTGGATTCATGCGCTACATCAAAAAAACACATACCTAATTTTTCAGACTTTAAGACACACTTTTTTCCCCCCAAATTGTGGGGAAAAGTGGGGGTGCATCTTATAGTCCAGATATACTCTGGATGTGAAGTTGTGGGGCTGTGCTAGAGGGGGACGGCTCTGGAGCGGATGGAGGAGGCTGCTGCTGTGGCCCGTGGCCCGTAATATTTTTGGGATTTGTGGTGCCACCACCTTTTTCCAGTCACACTAAAGATTTCAATCTTCCAGCAGTTCTTCTGAAGCCTGGCATTGGTGGAGTTTGAGGTATGTTTGGGATCACTGTTCTGTTGGATGTCCAATGCCAGTGTGGAGCCCACTGGGACGGGGTACTCGGTACCAGACCGGGGTACTGCTGGGAATGTCACGGAGGTCCTGGTCCGGACCGTGTCCCGGGTTCTCACAAGTAAAGGGATATTTACAGGGATTAGTTCGTCGTGATGCCACGAACGGGTTGTGGTCAGTGATGGGAACACCACTGCAGCGCAGCTCTGCCAGGAGGATGGAGGGATGTATGGGCTGCAGCTGGATGGATTAGCCTGCCGCGGGTCGGGCTGCTCCTGGCAGGGCAAGACGTACAATCACAGTTCTATATACCTGGAATCAGACACGGACACTGAGGCAGGTTTCACAGGATTTACTTGTAAGTCCTTCAAGCAGTTCTCAGCAATTCACAGAACAGTTCTCAACACAGTTCAGTTAACTCCGGACAATTGAACCCTCTGCAGCCAGGCTGTCACTCTGGGACCCCTCACTCCTTCTAATGTCCTTTCAGGCTGTTCTCTCCCTCTCTGTTCTCTCCGCTGGTTGCATGGCGGCAGCTCGGACCCTTGTGGTTGCTGCTGTGCCTTCAACCATGTTGTGGGAACTCCAACCTGGAATCAGAGTTCCCCGTCGGTTTGTCTGGGAAGCCGGTATGGAACTTCAGTTCCCCTCAGAGCTGACACTCTGGTGTGTGCCTAGCCTGCAGTAACCCTATCTTCCAAGGTGTTACCAGGCTCCATCTAACCCGTGTGATTCCAACAAATCAGGGAAAACTCCACTAGTTAGTCAGTGCTACCGTGTTCCTCGGACCCGGTGATACCGGTCCGGTCTCTGTCCTCACACTCCCCTGGGATGCCGGCTATGGACGAGCTTTCTCTCCATGGTTTCTGTGACTCTGTGAATTCTGCATCTCCTGGAAGCCCAACCCCACTGGGATGTGTGTCACTCTCTGCTTGGTGTCTTTACTTCTCGGCTCACTCTGGCCTACTTGGTCTTTGCTTCTCAGCCTACTGTGGCCTACTAACTCCTTCCTCCTCTTTCTCCTCTATTTGAGCTCTCTGTCACCTGATCTACATTCCCCACCCACTTGCTCTCTAAGCCCACCACCCCTTGCCCGCCTAGAGTCCCTGGCTCCAGGTTGAGTGCTGCCTCTAGTGGGTGTGTGTGCTGTGAGGGTGTTTGTTGCACAAACTGTCTACCTTATGCCTGGCTGCAGTTCCCTATGTGGCCACCCTGGGTGCATGGGCGCCACACCAGTGCCTGGTACAGCAAACATTGATGTTTCACATTGCACAGCAAGGTGAATACTAAATGATGATTGTCTTCATGTCCAAACTCCAAGAAGTACACAAATACTGACTCAAGAGCAGCAGAAAATTCTGCTCCAGTATGCTCAAAACTAAATAAATAAGTTACAAAAGCTATGAAATTCAGTTCTGTTAAAAAAAGGAACTGTTAGAACTTATGGATCAGCATTATGTCTGGAGGAGGAAGAATGAAGCATAGCCTGAAAAGAACATTATACCTTTGGTAAAGTGTCGAGCCCATGGGTACAAGGGTAGACGGTACCGGACCGGGTCTGCTGCTGGGGAATGTCACGGGGTCCTCGTCCGGACCGTGTCCCGTGCTGGCAATAATAAAGGGAGTATTTACAGGGGATAATGTCAGTTGTGACGCCACCCACGGCTTGTGGTCAATATTGAGGACCACCGCTGCTGCAGAACCTCCGGGGATGATGTTATAGCAGCTTGGGATGGTATAGTTCTCCGTGGGTAGAACTGGGTTCCCCGGGGCAGTGATGATAAAGTCTATGATGTAGTGTATGATGCAGGCCTGTGCTGGGTGCAGTGCACTTACTGTCCTGATGCTGCAGAAGTTCTCCTCCAGGGTCCAGAGCTGGCAGACTGGGGCTCTTCCGATCGTAATCCTCTGCAGACCTGTTTGGAGAGAGTTATATGCAGGCAGAAACATGCAAGGGAGTCAGAGTCAGGGTTCACCGTGTTTACTTCTTAACCTTCTCTCAGTTACAGTTCACAGTCATAGTTTACAGTCTTTACATGGGCATAACTCTCCCCTCCGGGTTTCCTTATTCCCTGCAGCCAGGTTGTTCCTTCTATGACCCCTCACTCGCTCTCTGTCCTTTCAGGCTTTTGTTCTCTCTGCTATTTGGTACGTGTGTCACTCGGGACAGTATGAACATCAATGCACACGTGCTATGGCAGAGTTTATATCAAGTGAGCAGTTTATTCACAAGGTTTAGGTGAAGCGACAGGCTAACGTTTCGGCCAGAGTACTGGCCTTGTTCACAGAGTCGCTGAAAAAACATGAAAAATATTTACAGTGAGTGACAAGAAAATTGCAAAAATTTTTTACAAATTTTCAGTGTAAGGATCAACATATGTACAAAAGAAAAAGAAAATGTCTCATGTTGTGAGTTAATATAAACAATGATGAAGGCCCAGGAATATTACCTTGGCGGGGATCAAAGGATCAGAGAGAACGAGATAATCAACCGTAATAGTGGATTCATAGAGGTATTGCGATAGAGGTGGTATAGATATGTTAATGTGGCTAGACATACCCTATGATGTTGAGGCTAGAGATATAGATGATCACCAAGTAGGTATACAGGGTATGCAGGGTGTCCTTGTTTGGAAGGTTCCTGCGAAATTGAATGGACCTAAATCAGGGCAGCAATATACAGCAATGGTATCTCAGTGGGGGTGATATATTACCATAGTGTTATGTTGGAACAGGGTCAAGTGATGTTACCTCCCAAGTAGTATATACAAAGAGGGGGTGTTCATGGTGCCCCATGGTGTAAAAACCCAACTAGTGTGAACAATAAGTATATATTGAAGTGTCTTGGGGGTTTCCAGTGTCCCAGGTGACAGGGGAGACTATGATCCTAGGTACTAGTATGTCATGCATAGGAGTGAGAAAAGCTGCTGTGTCAGAGTGAAGTTAACATCTTATGTGTCAGATGAGGTATCAATTCAATTGCATAGTTACCCCTAGTAGAGATGTGATAACACTCTCAGCCTGTAGTAGTAGCTGGTTCCCTGTGTGGGAGTAGAGCTAAGCTCTCTGGTTAGACAAGGGGAGACATACAAAACGTAGCATTAGTGAGGCAGGGTGAGAAGGATGTACTTAGCTTGGTCAGATGAAGCGCTCAGGTCTCACTGGGATTTGTTGGTGCCGTGTGGATTGCTGACACAGCCGTGTCTAAGCTGGAGATGGGCAGGTGCAGTCGGGAGCAATCTCCCTTATATCCAGGCGGTCCGGTGGCAAGGCGGAAATGCCGCCGGACGCCGGCGCATGCGCATTGAGGGCGGGTGACGTCACCGGAAGTGACGTTACGCTCCGGGGGGAGTATTTGTATGGATTGTCATAGCAACCCTTGGAGACAGGGAAGCTAAGACTCGGTGCTACCGATTGCTATTGCACGCAGCCAAGGGACCGAGGTTCAGTTAGAAAGTGGTAGAACTGCTGAAGGAAGAATCGGTGTGCAGGAGGGGAGGTGGGAAAAGGAGGAGAGGAGGAAAAAAGGAAAAGATCATGTTATTCCATGGTGCTATTGGTAGAGCCTGGAAACTCCTGAGTGAAGTGTGTATGATCAGATGCAAATGTCATGAAGCATTTTGAGCCCTATAGTATTAGGCTACATTGTACATTGAACATGGGATGCATACAGATAATATCTGCTCTTGGTTGAAAACATTACAGTACAATACATACATACATTAAATCTGTATGACATTATACTAAAGTCCTGAAAAAGAAACAATGAATGGAGAAAAACAATCAAACTCAGGATGGAGTCCAAATAATAGAGGGGTCCAAATAATAAGGGGGGGGGGGGGGGGGGGAGGAACACAAGGGGGGGGTGTTTATACAACCTATAAATGTCCTGCAAGCTACGTTATGTATATTCGAGTCTTACCCCTCAGGAAGAGGAACACTGAAGACGACTACAGGAGAAGCTACTACGTGTTTGTCTAGAAAAAAGGGAGAAAAACCACATTCATATTAGCCAGTCTATCTCGCGGTTGAGACCCTTTGGTGTCAGTGTGTCAAGAGTATAAATCCAATAGGTTTCCCTTTGGCGTAATAATTGGATATGATTACCCCCCCGTTTGGGTCTGTGGACTTGTTCCAACACCTGGAAGCGTAGTTGAGAAACGTTATGTTTGGCCTCGTGGAAATGTGCTGGTAATGGTAACCAGTTTTTTCCGGTTCTTATCGTCGATTTGTGGCTGGAGATACGATCCCTCACCGCTTGGGTGGTTTCACCGACGTATAGCAAGCCACAAGGACATTTAACTATGTAAATTACAAAATTGGTTTCACAGGTGAAGTAACCTTTGATGGGATAAGCCTTACCGGAACGCGGATGTACTACCTCATGTCCTCTGATGATATTGGAGCAGCATCGGCATGTGCGTCCTAGACAGGGAAATGTGCCTGATCTCCTTTGTCCTGATAGCGTAGTTTGTTGTGTTTGTGATGTAGTAGGCATGTCAGCCCTGACCAAGTTATCTCTGATATTTGCTGGTCTTTTTTTACACATGATTGGTTGATTTTGAAATTCTTTAATCAGAGGATATGCTTTAGTCAGGAGTGGCCAATGTTTCCGTATGAGTTTATGTACCCGTAAAATGGCCGGGTGATAGTTGTGGACAAAGGGGAGTCTAGGGATGTTCCGGTCAGTTTTGATGGTTGTTTGTTCTGTCTCAGATAAGGCTAGTGTCAATTCGCTATCCAGTAAGGGAGTGGGGTAGTGTCGTACTTTGAACTTGTCTGACATCTCTCTCAACCGGTTGACTCTCTTGGTCTCATCAGTCACTATCCGGGTAACCCTCTTGAATTGAGACCTAGGGAGGCTGTTTTTAGTATATTTAGGGTGGCAGCTGTCGAACCGCAGGAGACTGTTACAATCCGTGGGTTTACAAAAAAGGTCAGTTGTCAATTTACCCTGGAGGTCTTTCAGAACTCTAGTGTCAAGAAAAGTCACCTCGTCATGGTGATGTGTCATTGTGAACGTCAGTCCGGGTCTGGTTGTGTTAAGCATGTTAAGGAAATCATGTAGGCTGAGTTCAGTACCCCGCCAAATACAGAAAACATCATCAATGTAGCGAAGCCACAAGATAGCGTTTTGGGTAAAGTTGTTATCAGTGTAAATGAACTCTTGTTCGAAGCGGTCCATATATAGGTTTGCGTAGGCTGGCGCCACGTTGGAACCCATAGCGGTTCCACATATCTGTAGAAAGAATTCATCCTCAAAACGGAAAAAATTCTCTCTTAGTACCAAATCAAGAAGGTCCATGCATAGGACCTGGGTTTTGGTGTCAGTATTAGTTTCCTGTAAGGTGAGTTGTACGGCTCTCATTCCATCGTCGTGTTTAATAGACGTGTAGAGGCTATTGACGTCAAATGTGCAGAGGATACTGTCATTGGGAATGTTATGCAAGGTCCGTATTCTCTCAAGGAAAGCACCAGTGTCCAGGATGAAAGATCTAGTTTGGTGTGTGTATGGTGTAAGTATTTTTTCCAGGAATATGGAAAGTGGATTGAGGATAGAATTAGTGGAAGCGACTATCGGTCTACCAGGTGGATTGTGAAGGTCTTTGTGAATCTTTGGTAATGTGTATAGTACCGGGGTGATTGGGTGAATATTGGTAAGGTATGTCTTAGTCTTGTTATCAATTGCTCCGTGTTGTAAATGTTTGGATAGTGTAGTCTCAATTTTCCTACGGATACTGAATGTTGGGTCTGATTGTAGTTTCCTGTAAGTGGCGGTGTCAGCTAGTTGTCGCCTAATTTCATTAACATATTGGCATCTGTTCATGACCACTATCGCTCCCCCTTTGTCTGCCGGTTTGATAATGATGGTGTTGTTCTCCTTAAGGGAGGTAATGGCTCGTTTGTCAGCAGTAGATAGGTTATGGCAAACTGGGAGGAGACCAATACGTTGATCATGAACAGTTTCCTTAATGTCCCTGTCCAGGAGATTCACAAAAGTCTCTATTGCATGATAAGTTTTAGGTGGTATAAAACAACTAGGGTTGCGAAGACCCAGTGTGTCAATTGACATTGAAGGTCTCTCCACTTGCTCATGTATTGTCCCACGCTGTTGGCACTAAGGAGTGGGGTGTCACTAAAATGAACCTTTAACCTTAAATTTCTATAGAAACGTTGGAGGTCCCTCTCCAATTGGAAGGAATCCCAACGTGGAGTTGGGCAAAAAGAAAGTCCTAAGTTTAAAACTTTTAGTTCAATGGGGGAGAGTGAGTAATCGGAAATATTTACCACTATATTTGGACTCCTACCTGGGATCGTAGTATCATCTGCCGGTCCAGATCTCTTCCTCCTAGACCTCCTTGTGGGACGGTGGTTATGTCTAAAAAATGAGGTCTTGGTATCGGTACCCCACCAGAGTCGCTCCCGGATCCTGCGGAAGAGTCTGCCGGTGAGGCTCCTCCAGATGGAGTGGGGCCTCCACGTGGACGGCGTGGTTTCGGGTGTCGCGGCCTGTGTGGGATGGGATCTTCCCATCTATAGACTTTATTTGATAGGTAGTCCTCAGTGTCCCTTAAAAATTTAGAGCGTTTGCGTTCCTCCAATGTTTTGCGATGACTGGATAAGATGGTTTCAGCTTTCTTCTTGATATTGTCCAATTCGGTGCTGTTGATGGTGGAGAAGAGTTGAGTTTCTATAGCGGAGATCTTGTCCTCTGTTTCTTTAATAGCAACCTGCAGGTGTTCTATGGTTAATAGGATGATGTCAAAGGAGCATTTGTTCAAAATTTTTTGGTAAGTCTCGCAGTATTTGCTGTTGTCAGCGAAGAGAGTAGGACGGAGGTTGCAACGGAGGCCCCTGGGTATCTTTCCTTGACGGAAGTATTCTCCCAAGGTCGCACAGTGTAGTTCGTATCCAATCAGTTTCTTCCTCTCCTTCTCCCAATCCTTTGTTTTGATCTCTTTACTGGGTATGTGGAGAAAATCAGATCCAGTTCGGATTTTTGCTAGGATAGAATATCCTGCAGCATCATCATACATATATGTCTGGGATGTCATGAGAATGGTAGGTGCTGAAAGCCCAAAAGTAGTCGTATAGGAAGTTCGAAGGCTAGCACTCTACTTCAGTGATGGTCACGGTGCAACTGAAAGGGGCCAAAGGTCCCGTAGCCAATAAGATATTGAACATCAATGCACACGTGCTATGGCAGAGTTTATATCAAGTGAGCAGTTTATTCACAAGGTTTAGGTGAAGCGACAGGCTAACGTTTCGGCCAGAGTACTGGCCTTGTTCACAGAGTCGCTGAAAAAACATGAAAAATATTTACAGTGAGTGACAAGAAAATTGCAAAAATTTTTTACAAATTTTCAGTGTAAGGATCAACATATGTACAAAAGAAAAAGAAAATGTCTCATGTTGTGAGTTAATATAAACAATGATGAAGGCCCAGGAATATTACCTTGGCGGGGATCAAAGGATCAGAGAGAACGAGATAATCAACCGTAATAGTGGATTCATAGAGGTATTGCGATAGAGGTGGTATAGATATGTTAATGTGGCTAGACATACCCTATGATGTTGAGGCTAGAGATATAGATGATCACCAAGTAGGTTATACAGGGTATGCAGGGTGTCCTTGTTTGGAAGGTTCCTGCGAAATTGAATGGACCTAAATCAGGGCAGCAATATACAGCAACCAGAGAGCTTAGCTCTACTCCCACACAGGGAACCAGCTACTACTACAGGCTGAGAGTGTTATCACATTTCTACTAGGGGTAACTATGCAATTGAATTGATACCTCATCTGACACATAAGATGTTAACTTCACTCTGACACAGCAGCTTTTCTCACTCCTATGCATGACATACTAGTACCTAGGATCATAGTCTCCCCTGTCACCTGGGACACTGGAAACCCCCAAGACACTTCAATATATACTTATTGTTCACACTAGTTGGGTTTTTACACCATGGGGCACCATGAACACCCCCTCTTTGTATATACTACTTGGGAGGTAACATCACTTGACCCTGTTCCAACATAACACTATGGTAATATATCACCCCCACTGAGATACCATTGCTGTATATTGCTGCCCTGATTTAGGTCCATTCAATTTCGCAGGAACCTTCCAAACAAGGACACCCTGCATACCCTGTATACCTACTTGGTGATCATCTATATCTCTAGCCTCAACATCATAGGGTATGTCTAGCCACATTAACATATCTATACCACCTCTATCGCAATACCTCTATGAATCCACTATTACGGTTGATTATCTCGTTCTCTCTGATCCTTTGATCCCCGCCAAGGTAATATTCCTGGGCCTTCATCATTGTTTATATTAACTCACAACATGAGACATTTTCTTTTTCTTTGTACATATGTTGATCCTTACACTGAAAATTTGTAAAAAATTTTTGCAATTTTCTTGTCACTCACTGTAAATATTTTTCATGTTTTTTCAGCGACTCTGTGAACAAGGCCAGTACTCTGGCCGAAACGTTAGCCTGTCGCTTCACCTAAACCTTGTGAATAAACTGCTCACTTGATATAAACTCTGCCATAGCACGTGTGCATTGATGTTCAATATCTTATTGGCTACGGGACCTTTGGCCCCTTTCAGTTGCACCGTGACCATCACTGAAGTAGAGTGCTAGCCTTCGAACTTCCTATACGACTACTTTTGGGCTTTCAGCACCTACCATTCTCATGACATCCCAGACATATATGTATGATGATGCTGCAGGATCTTCTATCCTAGCAAAAATCCGAACTGGATCTGATTTTCTCCACATACCCAGTAAAGAGATCAAAACAAAGGATTGGGAGAAGGAGAGGAAGAAACTGATTGGATACGAACTACACTGTGCGACCTTGGGAGAATACTTCCGTCAAGGAAAGATACCCAGGGGCCTCCGTTGCAACCTCCGTCCTACTCTCTTCGCTGACAACAGCAAATACTGCGAGACTTACCAAAAAATTTTGAACAAATGCTCCTTTGACATCATCCTATTAACCATAGAACACCTGCAGGTTGCTATTAAAGAAACAGAGGACAAGATCTCCGCTATAGAAACTCAACTCTTCTCCACCATCAACAGCACCGAATTGGACAATATCAAGAAGAAAGCTGAAACCATCTTATCCAGTCATCGCAAAACATTGGAGGAACGCAAACGCTCTAAATTTTTAAGGGACACTGAGGACTACCTATCAAATAAAGTCTATAGATGGGAAGATCCCATCCCACACAGGCCGCGACACCCGAAACCACGCCGTCCACGTGGAGGCCCCACTCCATCTGGAGGAGCCTCACCGGCAGACTCTTCCGCAGGATCCGGGAGCGACTCTGGTGGGGTACCGATACCAAGACCTCATTTTTTAGACATAACCACCGTCCCACAAGGAGGTCTAGGAGGAAGAGATCTGGACCGGCAGATGATACTACGATCCCAGGTAGGAGTCCAAATATAGTGGTAAATATTTCCGATTACTCACTCTCCCCCATTGAACTAAAAGTTTTAAACTTAGGACTTTCTTTTTGCCCAACTCCACGTTGGGATTCCTTCCAATTGGAGAGGGACCTCCAACGTTTCTATAGAAATTTAAGGTTAAAGGTTCATTTTAGTGACACCCCACTCCTTAGTGCCAACAGCGTGGGGACAATACATGAGCAAGTGGAGAGACCTTCAATGTCAATTGACACACTGGGTCTTCGCAACCCTAGTTGTTTTATACCACCTAAAACTTATCATGCAATAGAGACTTTTGTGAATCTCCTGGACAGGGACATTAAGGAAACTGTTCATGATCAACGTATTGGTCTCCTCCCAGTTTGCCATAACCTATCTACTGCTGACAAACGAGCCATTACCTCCCTTAAGGAGAACAACACCATCATTATCAAACCGGCAGACAAAGGGGGAGCGATAGTGGTCATGAACAGATGCCAATATGTTAATGAAATTAGGCGACAACTAGCTGACACCGCCACTTACAGGAAACTACAATCAGACCCAACATTCAGTATCCGTAGGAAAATTGAGACTACACTATCCAAACATTTACAACACGGAGCAATTGATAACAAGACTAAGACATACCTTACCAATATTCACCCAATCACCCCGGTACTATACACATTACCAAAGATTCACAAAGACCTTCACAATCCACCTGGTAGACCGATAGTCGCTTCCACTAATTCTATCCTCAATCCACTTTCCATATTCCTGGAAAAAATACTTACACCATACACACACCAAACTAGATCTTTCATCCTGGACACTGGTGCTTTCCTTGAGAGAATACGGACCTTGCATAACATTCCCAATGACAGTATCCTCTGCACATTTGACGTCAATAGCCTCTACACGTCTATTAAACACGACGATGGAATGAGAGCCGTACAACTCACCTTACAGGAAACTAATACTGACACCAAAACCCAGGTCCTATGCATGGACCTTCTTGATTTGGTACTAAGAGAGAATTTTTTCCGTTTTGAGGATGAATTCTTTCTACAGATATGTGGAACCGCTATGGGTTCCAACGTGGCGCCAGCCTACGCAAACCTATATATGGACCGCTTCGAACAAGAGTTCATTTACACTGATAACAACTTTACCCAAAACGCTATCTTGTGGCTTCGCTACATTGATGATGTTTTCTGTATTTGGCGGGGTACTGAACTCAGCCTACATGATTTCCTTAACATGCTTAACACAACCAGACCCGGACTGACGTTCACAATGACACATCACCATGACGAGGTGACTTTTCTTGACACTAGAGTTCTGAAAGACCTCCAGGGTAAATTGACAACTGACCTTTTTTGTAAACCCACGGATTGTAACAGTCTCCTGCGGTTCGACAGCTGCCACCCTAAATATACTAAAAACAGCCTCCCTAGGTCTCAATTCAAGAGGGTTACCCGGATAGTGACTGATGAGACCAAGAGAGTCAACCGGTTGAGAGAGATGTCAGACAAGTTCAAAGTACGACACTACCCCACTCCCTTACTGGATAGCGAATTGACACTAGCCTTATCTGAGACAGAACAAACAACCATCAAAACTGACCGGAACATCCCTAGACTCCCCTTTGTCCACAACTATCACCCGGCCATTTTACGGGTACATAAACTCATACGGAAACATTGGCCACTCCTGACTAAAGCATATCCTCTGATTAAAGAATTTCAAAATCAACCAATCATGTGTACAAAAAGACCAGCAAATATCAGAGATAACTTGGTCAGGGCTGACATGCCTACTACATCACAAACACAACAAACTACGCTATCAGGACAAAGGAGATCAGGCACATTTCCCTGTCTAGGACGCACATGCCGATGCTGCTCCAATATCATCAGAGGACATGAGGTAGTACATCCGCGTTCCGGTAAGGCTTATCCCATCAAAGGTTACTTCACCTGTGAAACCAATTTTGTAATTTACATAGTTAAATGTCCTTGTGGCTTGCTATACGTCGGTGAAACCACCCAAGCGGTGAGGGATCGTATCTCCAGCCACAAATCGACGATAAGAACCGGAAAAAACTGGTTACCATTACCAGCACATTTCCACGAGGCCAAACATAACGTTTCTCAACTACGCTTCCAGGTGTTGGAACAAGTCCACAGACCCAAACGGGGGGGTAATCATATCCAATTATTACGCCAAAGGGAAACCTATTGGATTTATACTCTTGACACACTGACACCAAAGGGTCTCAACCGCGAGATAGACTGGCTAATATGAATGTGGTTTTTCTCTCCCTTTTTTCTAGACAAACACGTAGTAGCTTCTCCTGTAGTCGTCTTCAGTGTTCCTCTTCCTGAGGGGTAAGACTCGAATATACATAACGTAGCTTGCAGGACATTTATAGGTTGTATAAACACCCCCCCCTTGTGTTCCTCCCCCCCCCCCCCCCCCCTTATTATTTGGACCCCTCTATTATTTGGACTCCATCCTGAGTTTGATTGTTTTTCTCCATTCATTGTTTCTTTTTCAGGACTTTAGTATAATGTCATACAGATTTAATGTATGTATGTATTGTACTGTAATGTTTTCAACCAAGAGCAGATATTATCTGTATGCATCCCATGTTCAATGTACAATGTAGCCTAATACTATAGGGCTCAAAATGCTTCATGACATTTGCATCTGATCATACACACTTCACTCAGGAGTTTCCAGGCTCTACCAATAGCACCATGGAATAACATGATCTTTTCCTTTTTTCCTCCTCTCCTCCTTTTCCCACCTCCCCTCCTGCACACCGATTCTTCCTTCAGCAGTTCTACCACTTTCTAACTGAACCTCGGTCCCTTGGCTGCGTGCAATAGCAATCGGTAGCACCGAGTCTTAGCTTCCCTGTCTCCAAGGGTTGCTATGACAATCCATACAAATACTCCCCCCGGAGCGTAACGTCACTTCCGGTGACGTCACCCGCCCTCAATGCGCATGCGCCGGCGTCCGGCGGCATTTCCGGCCTTGCCACCGGACCGCCTGGATATAAGGGAGATTGCTCCCGACTGCACCTGCCCATCTCCAGCTTAGACACGGCTGTGTCAGCAATCCACACGGCACCAACAAATCCCAGTGAGACCTGAGCGCTTCATCTGACCAAGCTAAGTACATCCTTCTCACCCTGCCTCACTAATGCTACGTTTTGTATGTCTCCCCTTGTCTAACCAGAGAGCTTAGCTCTACTCCCACACAGGGAACCAGCTACTACTACAGGCTGAGAGTGTTATCACATTTCTACTAGGGGTAACTATGCAATTGAATTGATACCTCATCTGACACATAAGATGTTAACTTCACTCTGACACAGCAGCTTTTCTCACTCCTATGCATGACATACTAGTACCTAGGATCATAGTCTCCCCTGTCACCTGGGACACTGGAAACCCCCAAGACACTTCAATATATACTTATTGTTCACACTAGTTGGGTTTTTACACCATGGGGCACCATGAACACCCCCCTTTGTATATACTACTTGGGAGGTAACATCACTTGACCCTGTTCCAACATAACACTATGGTAATATATCACCCCCACTGAGATACCATTGCTGTATATTGCTGCCCTGATTTAGGTCCATTCAATTTCGCAGGAACCTTCCAAACAAGGACACCCTGCATACCCTGTATACCTACTTGGTGATCATCTATATCTCTAGCCTCAACATCATAGGGTATGTCTAGCCACATTAACATATCTATACCACCTCTATCGCAATACCTCTATGAATCCACTATTACGGTTGATTATCTCGTTCTCTCTGATCCTTTGATCCCCGCCAAGGTAATATTCCTGGGCCTTCATCATTGTTTATATTAACTCACAACATGAGACATTTTCTTTTTCTTTTGTACATATGTTGATCCTTACACTGAAAATTTGTAAAAAATTTTTGCAATTTTCTTGTCACTCACTGTAAATATTTTTCATGTTTTTTCAGCGACTCTGTGAACAAGGCCAGTACTCTGGCCGAAACGTTAGCCTGTCGCTTCACCTAAACCTTGTGAATAAACTGCTCACTTGATATAAACTCTGCCATAGCACGTGTGCATTGATGTTCAATATCTTATTGGCTACGGGACCTTTGGCCCCTTTCAGTTGCACCGTGACCATCACTGAAGTAGAGTGCTAGCCTTCGAACTTCCTATCCTACTCGGGACAGTATGGCGGTGGCTCGGACCCCTGTGGGCCCTCCGGGTGCCACTGAGCGACCTGTCCTTTGGAGTGGGAACCCTAACTTGTAGCTAGAGTCCCCCGTCGGTTGTCTGGGGATACCAGGTGAAGCGTCGGTCCCCTTCAGAGCCGACACTCTGCTGCTTGCTTAGCCTCCAGTAGTCCTCAGGGTGAGGCTCTACCAGGCTCCTTCTACTGTGCCTTTGGGTTCAATAGGAGGGCTACTCCGCCTGCAGTCTGCCATCTCAGCTGTGTTTCTAGGACCCAGTGCTACTGGTCCTCTCGTCCCTCACACTCCTGGGGTGCTGGCTCCGGATGGGCTTTCTCTCTGTGGCTCACACTGGCTCTCCAGATTATGCGCTCCTTCCACCCCACTCTTCCAGGACATGTGCTTCTGTCTTTGCATCTCAGCCTACACCGGCCTACTGACTCTTTCCTTCTCCTCCTGCTCTATATCTACCCTCTGTCACCTGACTTACTTGTTGGCCCATCCACTGTCTCTAAACCCACCATCCCTTGCCCGCCTAGAGTTCCCAGGCTCCGGGTTGGGTGCTGCCCTCTACTGGTATGTGGGTTGTGTGGGCTTCTGTGAGGGTGTTGGTGTGAAACTGTCGTTCCTACCTTCCTGGCTGCAGTTCCCTTTGTAGCCTCCTGGTCGCAGGGGCGCCACAAAAGCATGGTGGAATCATGAAGCTACCTACCTACAGCATAGTAATGGCTTAGTTTTACCTACAGTGAAGCATGGGGCTCTGTGATGCCGACAATAAAACATGGAGGTGGCTTGGTGGTGCCTAAAGTGAAGCATGGTGGTGGCTTCATGATGCCTACAATAAAGCATTGCAAAGTGATGCAATAATTGTCATCTTCATCCCATGTCTTTCACGGACTATGCTCCTTCCATTCCTCTACATTAAACTGCTCATGAAATTGAGTTTAGAGGATGGTAGTACTATGTAAAAATCTCAGCACCAAGCGCAAGAAACCTTCCAGAAGTGCCCTTTCTTAAGAGATATCATCTGGGACTGGTAGGTTTGCCAAATTTTCAAGGGGTTCAGGAAATATCCCCATTTCCAGGTGACTCCTAGATATTTGAGGAGCCCCCTGATTCCAGACCAGTGTCTTTAATGTTTAAACCATAGGTACTATGCGTGAAGCCACCATCAGCTTCCATAATCCAAAATCCTGCTCTAAAATCACCTCTTCTAGGAATCAATACCTAGAATCCTCCTTTGCAATATCATTTACATCATTGCATTCATCATCAATAGTATGATGATGAATTAATACTAATTAGGTTGATTTTATTCAAATGTAATTTATTCATATGACGCCGAATATTAATGATATTGAATATGACAGATTCTCTCCTTATTTGTGAAGTTTGGCAAGATGTCAGCATATGTTACACTGCACACATAGAGTTGATTGTGAAATGGAATATAGATATATAATATACGCACAGAATAGTAGAAACCAGATAAGCAATTATCTCAGCCTATAGCATCAGATGCCTTGTATAGCCGCTACCTGATCTGTATCACACAGGTGGAAGAAATGACTTATGAAGCAGATATCTGATCTGGAAGCTTCTGTTTCCTTCTGACTTTGACTTTGACATTGAAATGATGCAGTAAACAATTTCCATAATCTCTATTTACAAAGGTGTAACGTGATGCTTGTGGGCCCCAATTCAAAATTTGTTAAAGGGTCCTCGTCTACTATATGCTATTTATAATATCGTTGTCTTCTTATGTGGACAAGGATCACTCCGGCACCGGGGCCCGGATGCAACTGTTCTCACTGCAGACACACTCCAGAACATCATCATTATTCAATATCACTTCAATAGGAGCTGTGTATAGGGTGACTACACCTAGACCGGTACAGGTCCGACCTATTGAGAAACCCACCAATTGCTCCAACAGGTGGGCTTTGAATCTAGATTGTACTGCTGGACATTTCATCCATTCTTGACATTATTTATTACTCCCATCAACGAGTCAACCGGCACGCCATTCAAATGGGAAACAAAGTTGCGCAACTTAGCATTTGTCTATATCATCAGAGGATCCCCTCAGATCTAGTAGTTATTGATTATCCTGTGGGTAGGTGACTTGCTGCAGGAGATTAAAGGGAATTTGTCAGCAGGGTTTTGCTGTGTAAGCTGAAGACAGCATGCTGTAAGAGTTAGGGTGCCCCCACACTGCGGTCAGGTCCGGTCCGGGGCTGTCAGGGGTGATTTATGGGGCCGGATGGAGCCGGATGGCAGCTATCTGCCATCCGGCTTCCATCTCTACGGAAGAATCCGGGAGAAGTGCTTGCAACGTTTTTGTGTACAGGGAGAACAATCTCCCCATAATTGGTGTGGCGCCCTGCTCATGCAGGTAGGGTATTACCTATACCCCACACCTTTAAATACAGATGTTTTCTGTCCTACCTTTCCTCTTGGCTTACAATATTCTAAGATGTTTGGCTCAAGTTTACTATTTCAAAAAACAACAACAAAAAAACACGATATTGTGTTATTCCGTAGGGAGATGTTTATGCTGTATTTTCCTATGTGTTTCTGTGTGATACACACTGTGTGCAGAATTATTAGGCAAGTTGTAATGTAGAGGATTATTTTTATTATTGATCAACAACTATGTTCTCAATCAGCCCAAAAGACTCAAATATCAAAGCTTAATAGTTTTGGAAGTTGGAGTGGTTTTTTTTTTTAGATTTGGCTCTTAGGAGGATATCTGTTTGTGCAGGTAACTATTACTGTGCAGAATTATTAGGCAACTTAATAAAAACCAAATATATTCCCATCTTACTTGTTTATTTTCACCAGGTAAACCAATATAACTGCACAAAATTTAGAAATAAACATATCTGACATGCAAAAACAAACCCCCAAAATTAGTGACCAAACCTTTCTTTATGATGACACTCAGCAGCCTCCATCCATAGATTCTGTCAGTTGCTTGATCTGTTTATGATCCACATTGCGTGCAGCAGCCACCACAGCCTCCCAGACACTGTTCCGAGAGGTGTACTGTTTTCCCTCCCTGTAGATCTCACATTTTGGAGGGACTACAGGTTCTCTATGGGGTTCAGATCAGGTGAACAAGGGGGCCATGTCATTATTTTTTCTTCTTTTAGACCTTTACTGGCCAGCCACACTGTGGAGTAGTTGGATGCATGTGATGGAGCATTGTCCTGCATGAAAATCATGTTTTTCTTGAACGATACTGACTTCTTCCTGTACCACTGCTTGAAGAAGTTGTCTTCCAGAAACTGGCAGTAGGATCGTGAGTTGAGCTTCACTCCATCCTCAACCCGAAAAGGTTCCACAAGTTCATCTTTGATGATACCAGCCTATACCAGTACCCCACCTCCACCTTGCTGGCGTCTGAGTCGGAGTGGAGCTCTCTGCCCTTTACTGATCCAGCCTCTGACCCATCCATCTGGCCCATCAAGAGTCACTCTCATTTCATCAGTCCTTAAAACCTTTGAAAAATCTGTCTCAAGATATTTCTTGGCCCAGTCTTGACGTTTTATCTTATGTTTCTTGTTCAAAGGTGGTCATTTTTCAGCCTTCCTTACCTTGGCCATGTCCCTGAGTATAGCACACCTTGTGCTTTGATACTCCAGTAACGTTGCAGCTCTGAAATATTGCAAAACTGGTGGCAAATGGCATCTTGGCAGCTTCACGCTTGATTTTCCTCAATTCATGGGCCGTTATTTTGCACCTTTTTTGCCCAACACGCTTCTTGTGACCCTGTTGGCTATTTGCCATGAAACGCTTGATTGTTCGGTGATCACGCTTGACAATTTCAAGCTTATACAGCTTGGAGTAGGACAACATGTATAAAAAGTATCATGTGATCAAAATACTCATTTGCCTAATAATTCTGCACACAGTGTATATTGCAGCCTGTTAAAGGAAATACTGTATGTCAGAAAGATTCCCCCACACCACAAAATACATATCCAGGGTGCAGGTCTACCTGTGGTTGTTTTCTCATCCAGTATTTTAGACATGATTGATAGCTCAATGTCTGACTTCTCTACCTGGTTTCTGATGTCACAGAGTAATGTTAAAAGTGCTTTGCCACACCCACAGCACTTAATACTTCATGTGCAAATTAATTAATTAAAATGATAATTACTTGGCAATCAAGCAATTGATAGAAGATATATGGAACTTTGCAAATCATTTTATTAAGGAATTTGACTTCACTTTGTCTTCACTATAAAAACATTTCATATAAGTAGCTTTCAAACACGCATTATTCCAAATCTTTTTGCTTTTAGTTGCATTGACATCAGAAGCCCTAGGTAAGGGTGAGCAGCATAGATCGAAGACAATGGTACAGCGGTGTCAGCCTTGATGGTCGGCAATAGAGATGAGCGGTGTTCGACTCGAATTGTTCGCCAATCTCAAATTCGAGCTGTTTTTGGCGATGTTCGAGTCGTTCGTCGAATTAGAACAATTTGCTCTAAATTCGGCAGTTCGAGTTCATGTTCGATTTCAGTTCGATTTCAGTTCCGCAAGGTATATACGTACTTTGTGGAACTGAAATGAAGTAAAATCAAGGGTTAAAAATAATAAAAATCGATACTCACCTCTCTAATCCATCCAGCGACGCTTCCAGCAATGCCTACCTGTCGGAGATGTGATCCCGGCAGTGTCTCCCGGTGAAATGACGAGTTCTCGTGATAACTCGTCATGTGACCGGAAACCGCTGCCGAGATTATGATGTCACCGCAGGTCCTACAGGTCCTCACTAGTAATGAATAGTAGTGAGGACCTGCGATCACATGACGAGTTCTCGCGATAACCCATCATGTGACCGAAAATCACTGCGGGATTATGATGTCACCGCAGGTCCTACAGATCCTCACTACTATTCACTACTAGTGAGGGCCTGTAGGACCTGCGGTGACGTCATAATCTTGGCAGCGGTTTCCGGTCACATGACGAGTTATCGCGACAACTCGTCATTTCACCGGGAAACGCTGCCGGGATCACATCTCCAAAAGGTAGGCAGTGCTGGAAGCGTCGCTGGATGGATTACAGAGGTGAGTATCAATTTGTTTTATTTTTAACCCTTGATTTTATTTCATTTCAGTTCCGCAATGTATGTATATACTGTACATTGTGGAACTGAAATTGACCACCACACTAGTGTTTTAGTGTGTTCGAGGGTGTTCGACGAACACACCGTCCATTCGACGAATCGAATCGAACTAGAACACTAGGGTGGTGGCTCAACTCTAGTCGGCAAGTGGATCAGCGAGAACCAGGACAGTAAGTTATATATGAGGACAGACAGACAAAGAAAGCAGGAAACACAAGATGAAGGAAAGCCATTTGTGTGGCTAAAAACAGGATCAGTAGATATATAGGCAATCCGGGGCTTGTAGCAGGCAAATGGTTAACAGAAGAGATGTATGCAATCAGCGACTTGCAGCAGACAGATGATTAATAGCAGAAACATGAAACCAGAGAGAAAGATAGACAAGTGAGAGATATTTTGTTTCCATATGATCTCTATAATCTGTGTGTCATGATGGTCTCTCTTACTTTCGAGACTTATGACAGATTTGGAACCTGAGTCTCATTCCTGTATTGAGACTTCATTTTAAATGTGATTCTTTTGTTTGGCAGTGTAGGAATTAATGTCAGTTTCTGTTGCTGCAATGCTCCTTAGTTCTCTTCCCAGGTGTAGCTACTTTGTGATCACTCCCATCTCCTTTATATGGTCACAAGGTCCAGCATTCCTTGCTGGTGTTTGAACTCCATTCCTGTCCTAGCTACCTGAGGTGAAGGAGCTACTCTGGTGAAGCTGACCGTTGCCAAGCCGTCTGCTGCTTAGGAGAGTGGCAGCAGGTGTAAAGTTGTTTATGTCACTTCCCTATCTGTCTGCCCTTCCACTCTTGTTGTTATTAGTGCAATGGTTGGGACTAGTGCTCCCGCAGGCTTTCTTCCTATTTAGGGTTAACATCAGGGCCAACGAGGGACTAGGTATCCTGCTTGGATATGGGGTAAAATAACTCATACAGAGACGATTGGAGAACAGGGCACAGCCACAGGTGAGTGCAGGTGGTCTCCTTTCCCCCATTCCTTACAAATTGGGCCCTCCATTGTATTTACCCCCCCAGTGTTTCCCTAGTCTGTTCCTGTGTATAGTGCGCCACACACCATTGGTCTGTATGCCACTGTCTCACACTGTATCCAGACGTTCACTAGTCCGCGGCGTGATACTGTGCTCCACTGGGACTTGATGATGTTTGATAATCCAGGTACTGGCTATACTGGCTATACAATGGATGAATTCGCCAAAAAATGTATTAGTTCTAAAATGCTGACTTGCAATAGTGGAAAAATTCTTCTACATTTCAAAAGTTGAACAAAGTTGGAGGTTCCCTTATCAATCACAATGTAATTATGTACATGAGTGATCTAGATGGGTCTAGGTCCACGTTTCCACCACGTGAAATGCTGAATTTATAAAGCTTTATTGTATACTCACAAGCCCAATATATTTCACTAAGAAGTTAAAAAGGAGGACAGGATGAAATGTAATAATAACAAATACATTACTGAGTGCTACATTTACAGAAGCCAGCACTTCTCTGTAAGTGGCTATGACCTCACTGGGTGATATCAGAAATTGCTAAGCCATCGTCAATTTATATATAAGTTACTTATGTTGGTCACATTAATTGAAATTGATTTTTCGAGGAATTTGGAAGCCTCAGACAAGATCAATCTGGACACAGAGTTTCTCTCGAGATTCAGTTTCTCGCTTGCATTTGGCAATGAGGCTCATTCCAAAAGCCTAAATGTCGGACCGATAACATAATATAACGGGAGAACAAAAATGGATTTATATAGGGAACTTTCTTACTTTACTTTTCTGTATGGACAATAAAGTCAGTGGGTGACTAGAGAGATTTTACAGTACTATAAAATGTATGACAAATCCTTAGAAAAGACCATTGATATAACAAAGGCAAGGTCGAAATAACAGTACTCTTGTAGTTCATATAATTTAATGAGTCCCAACCATGTCACTTCCGCACTTTAAGAGGTTGTCCGCTACTTTCACATTGATGACGTATGATCAGCTAAGGTCTGACACCCGGCATTCCGGCTGATCAGCTGTTCTTGGTGCTGGTGGTGGCAGCAGGTGGCTGGAAGTGATCCATTCTGGAACTACCCCATCTTCTGAAAGTGGTCGGGTACTTCATATTCAATTCAATAGATGGTGGATGTGCAGCCAATATCAGAATATGGGGCAGCTCAGGAATGGATACTGCCACCGCTGGCACCAAGAACAGCTGATTGTCGGGGGTGTGTACACTGGCTGATCAGACATTGATTATGTATCCCTAAGTATAGCTCATCAATGTCTAAGTAGTAGACAGCCTCTTGAAGGTACCCAAACACATTAGACTAACATGAGCCAAACCCATGGATATCGATATACTGTGTATTGGGATCTCCTGACTATCCAACGACAGATGATATTTAGGGGAGTGAGGATCTGGCACGTCTGATCTCAAACAGTCGATCCTTTTGTTCTCAGTGAAATAAGCTGCTGCCCGAGAAGTCTGGTAGCTGCTCTCTCATAGAGGACACATGAGCACTCTACAGAAGATAGATAGCTGCTGGCCGATAAGCGGCCACAAACACAATAGATAACTGTCAGACAAACCATGGCAGGGGAAGAGATAGCTTCTGAGCAATGATCGGCCTGACCCTCATAATCCATTGTATTTGCGGCCCCTTATCACTGTATTTTGAGCAGTGACTGTTTTTGGTGCTACAGCTTTATCACATTCACCGAAATTGAGCTGCAATACCAGGTACAACCACTATAAAAAGCAGAGTGCTTTGCCTGGGAAAAGGTCACACCACAAGATGCAGGGCTGCAGCCCCTTCATACAGCTGATTGGCAAAAGGGTGCCATGAGCCAGACCTCCATCAAATGTTTGTTGATAGATTATCTTAAAGGGGTTTTCCCATGAACAAACTTAATTTTAAAGTTGATTTTCATGAATAGATCTTGGAAACTGGATGTGTTTAATAAAATGTTCCTGTGCTGAGATAATCTTATATATGTGTTCCTGCTATGTACTGTGTAATGGATGTGTCTGACCATACAGGGTCATGGTCTAATAATACCACATCTCCTATGCTGAGATTATCTTATATATGTGTCCCTGCTATGTACTGTGTAATAGATGTGTCTGATCGTACAGGGACATAGTCTGATCATACCACATCTCCTTTACTGAGATAATCTTATATATGTGTCCCTGCTATGTATTGTGTAATGGATGTGTCTGACCATACATGGACATGGTCTGACCATACCACATCTCCTATGCTGAGATAATCTTATATATGTGTCCCTGCTATGTATTGTGTAATGGATGTGTCTGACCATACAGGGACATGGTCTGATCATACCACATCTCCTTTACAGAGATAATCTTATATATGTGTCCTGCTATGTACTGTGTAATGGATGTGTCTGACTGTTGGCAGCGGATCATTCAGGATACTCTCAAGCATGTTGACAACAGAACAGAGATTTAATTAGCAATAAACAGGTACATATATGATAGGCTTTGTGGAATCAGCAATATACATATCTTAAGTGTCTCTGTGCAGCATCAGCAAGCTGCTTCTCCTCTCATGCACAGACACAGGAAACTGGGTACAGTCACATGGTCTTTCTTACGTGTGAGCCTCTGGGAGTGTTTTTTTTTATCTCACTTTATAGACAATACACAAACCTAGCAATAGAACACTTACATATACAGGTATGGAGTTGTCGCACTAAACATATTCCAACACCCCCACTCAACAACTACTTATCCTGTTAGTCCCATTGTGGTTCTGAAGTCCTCAAACTTGGCTCTTGGCAATGGTTTTGTCATACCATCAGCTAACATCTTGTCAGACTCACAATAAATAAACTATAGTACACCACGTTCCACTAAGTCACGTAAGTGGTGATGATTAACATCAATATGCTTAGTCCTTGCACTAATCGTCTCACTGCTGGCAAGCGTAATACATCCTTGGTTGTCCTCATAGATAACTGTTGGCTGAGCTAGTGGCTTGCCGAAATCTTCCAAAAGTTGTTTCAACCAAATAACTTGTTGACTTGCATAAGCAGCTGACACATGTTCTGCTTCTGTAGAAGACAATGAGACTGACACTTGTTTTCTGCTGGACAAAGAATTTTAATTTTCTCCTAACTTGAACAAGTAACCACTTGTTGATTTCCCATCACTTGTATCTCCAGCCCAATCTGCATCCACATAACCTCTGAGAGTGAGATTTCCTGATGCAGATATCTTAAGATTTAGCCTCTGAGTTGCCTTAAGATAGTATAGAATTCTCTTAATTGCATTCCAGTCTCTTTTACGTGGCTTGCTTTCACTTCGGCAGAGAATTCCAACTGCGGCTGTAATATCTGGATGAGTTGTGGTTGCTATGTACAGAAGTGCCCCCCTGCTTGTCTGTAACTCTCATTGGTGGGTAGCAGATCATCTTCTCCTTCCAATTTTAAGTAGGATGGATCCATTGGTGTTGACTCACCTTTGGCTTTTGACAGCCCAAACTGGTTTAGGAGAGCGCAAATTTTAGAACTTTGAGAAGAAAACTCCCATTTTCCTCTCTGTGGATTTGGATTCCCAAATAAGATGTCACATTTCCAAGGTGCTTAATCTCAAAGTGCTGGTTGAGGATTTCACCTAGCTTTGTAATTTCCTTTTCATCTCGATGAGACATGATTACATCGTCTACATAAAGGAGAACATATATCCACTCCTTTGCTACAATTTTTCTATACAAACCTGGATCAGCTTGAGACCTTTTAAATCCTTCATCCATCAAAACTTTGTTCATTTTTGAGTTCCATGCTCTTGCCGACTGCTTAAGTCCATAGATAGATTTTTGCATTCTACAAACAAGGTGCTGTTCACCCTTTTTAATATATCCCTCAGGTTGGCTCATGTACAACTCTTCTTCAATATCACCATGTAGGAAGGCTATTTTGATGTCAAAATGTCTCACTGTCATCTGTTGAACTGCAGCTACAGACATTAAAGTTCTGAATGTGGTTTGCTTCGGAACTGGAGAAAATGTAGCATCATAATCTTCATCATACTTTTGTGAATACCCTTAGCGACCACTCTTACCTTAAACCGGTGTACTTTACCTTCTGAGTCATATTTGTATTTGAAGACCCTCTTACATCTGATAGCTCTTTTTCCTTGTGGTAGCTCCGTAAGCTCCCATGTCTGGAGTTGGTGAAGGGGCTCCATCTCTTCATTAGCGGCATTTAACCACTTCTGCTTCTCATGGACAGGCAGTTTTTGCATTTCTTGCCATGACTGTGGCTCTGGTTCAGGAAGTGCTCTGACCATATAAGAAAGGCGTCTAGCCTTGTTTGGTCATTCTGATCTCCTGACTGGAGGTTGACTTGGTTCTTCTGTTTCTTCCTTGGTGGCTTCAGAGCTTATCCAGACTTCAATGTTTTCTTTTTCAGTGTCTGGGTTTGGTGATTGAGATTCTTTTATTTGTTTCTTGGGTTGAATGTCTGGTGTAACTTCATGGAATTTGAGCGAAACAGAGTTCTCATCAATCACTACATCTCTGCTGATTGTTGCTGTGTTGGTCTTTGGCTGGGGTCACACTACCGTTATTAGCAGATTTTACCAGTTTGCACTTATGACTTAGACACTTTCTCCAGAAGCGCAAAACGTTAACGCTATGCGCTTCTGGAGAATGCTGCCCCATAGCAAACCACAGTGTACCTTGTCAGCAGCTGCTCACAGAGCTGCTGGGCA
Source organism: Allobates femoralis (assembly GCA_033576535.1). Lineage (NCBI taxonomy): Eukaryota > Metazoa > Chordata > Amphibia > Anura > Aromobatidae > Allobates > Allobates femoralis. The sequence goes on along the minus strand of JARQOC010000005.1, from coordinate 54,813,157 downwards.
ACCGCTTTTCAGGAGCGCATAGGAAACGCTGCCTGCAGCAAGGTACACTGCGGGCTGCTATGGGGCAGCGTTCTCCAGAAGCGCATAGCGTTAAATTTCTAAGTCATAAGCGCAGACCGGTAAAATCTGCTAATAACAGTAATGTGACCCCAGCCTTTGGGTGCAGGGTTCTGTATCCCTTTTGAGTTTTGCTATAGCCCACCAGGACTCCTTGCTTTGCATGTGATTCCCACTTGGAACGTTTTTCTTTGGGAACATACACAAACGTTTTGCTTCCAAATATCCTGAGGTGCTTCAGGTTAGGCTTCCCACAGTTTCATAGCTCATATGCCCAATACGTTGTAGGTAGATTTGCATCAAACAACATACTTCTTCCACTTTCACAGAGAGTGCGGTTCTTTCTCTCTGCAATGCCATTTTGTTGTGGGTTGTATGGAATGGCACTCTGGAACATGATTCCATTCTCTTTCAAAATGGTTTGCACCTTACCACTTGTATATTCAGTCCCATTATCTGCACGCAGGGCTTTTGGCATTCTTCCAAATTTGTTAAACACTACGGCAAGATATTCTTCAAGTTTCTGTGGAACTTCATCCTTACTGTGAAGCAGGTAGGCAACTGTATATCTGGAGTAGTCATCAATAAATGTGAGAAAACATCTCTTCTTGCTTGGAGATTGAACACTCATTAGACCGCAAACGTCTGTGTGTATCAAATCCAGTAGCTGTGCAGATCTAGTGCTGCTTACTTTAGGAAAGGATTTTCTGGACATTTTCCCTTTAAGACAGCTAGTACACTTCATCATTTGACTACATTGCTTGATTTCAACACAATTTGCAAGTTGACCTAGCTTCCTTACTGCTTCTGGGTCTCTGTGCCCAAGACGTCTGTGCCATACATGGATGCAGTTCTTATGCAGATCTTGTCTAGCACTGTACACTCTTTCTTTGCATTTTAGCTGACAAAAGTTCATTTTGGATTTTTCCTTCTGCAAGAGTGTGACCCTTCTTTGATATAATGCAGCATGTTTTCTTTAAAAGTATTTACATTCCCTTTTTGCATAAGCTTCTTTACTAACAGAAGATTGCTTTCAAGACTGGGAACATAGAGAACATCCTTTACTTGGATCTTTCTGCTTTGTGCTGAGGAGACTGGACAGTGGAGGTAGCTGCCTCCTACTCCTTCTGAAGTGTTATAGTGACCATTAGCTACAGTGCCTACAAGTAGTATTCAACCCCCTGCTGATTTAGGTGGTTTGATAAGATGCAAATAAGTTAGAGCCTTCAAACTGCAAACGAGAGTAGGATTTATTAACAGAAGCATAAATCTTACAAACCAAAAAGTTATGTTGCTCAGTTGAATTTTAATACATTTTAAACATAAAAGTGTGGGTCAATTATTATTCAACCCCTAGGTTTAATATTTTGTGGAATAACCCTTGTTTGCAATTACAGCTAATAATCGTCTTTTATAAGACCTGATCAGGCCGGCACAGGTCTCTGGAGTTATCTTGGCCCACTCCTCCATGCAGATCTTCTCCAAGTTATCTAGGTTCTTTGGGTGTCTCATGTGGACTTTAATCTTGAGCTCCTTCCACAAGTTTTCAATTGGGTTAAGGTCAGGAGACTGACTAGGCCACTCCAACACCTTGATTTTTTCCCTCTTGAACCAGGCCTTGGTTTTCTTGGCTGTGTGCTTTGGGTCGTTGTGTTGTTGGAAGATGAAATTACGACCCATCTTAAGATCCTTGATGGAGGAGTGGAGGTTCTTGGCCAAAATCTCCAGGTAGGCCGTGCTATCCATCTTCCCATGGATGCGGACCAGATGTCCAGGCCCCTTGGCTGAGAAACAGCCCCACAGCATGATGCTGCCACCACCATGCTTGACTGTAGGGATGGTATTCTTGGGGTCGTATGCAGTGCCATTCAGCCTCCAAACGTCACATGTGTGGTTGGCACCAAAGATCTCGATCTTGGTCTCATCAGACCATAGAACCTTGAACTAGTCTGTCTCAGAGTCCTCCAAGTGATCATGAGCAAACTGTAGACGAGCCTTGACATGACGCTTTGAAAGTAAAGGTACATTACGGGCTCGTCTGGAATGGAGACCATTGCGGTGGAGTACGTTACTTATGGTATTGACTAAAACCAATGTCCCCACTGCCATGAGTTCTTCCCGGAGCTCCTTCTTTGTTGTCCTTGGGTTAGCCTTGACTCTTCGGACAAGCCTGGCCTCGGCACGGGAGGAAACTTTCAAAGGCTATCCAGGCCGTGGAAGGCTAACAGTAGTTCCATAACCCTTCCACTTCCGGATGATGCTCCCAACAGTGGAGACAGGTAGGCCCAACTCTTGGAAAGGCTTTTGTACCCCTTGCCAGCCTTGTGACCCTCCACGATCTTGTCTCTGATGGCCTTGGAATGCTCCTTTGTCTTTCCCATGTTGACCATGTATGAGTGCTGTTCACAAGTTTGGGGAGGGTCTTAAATAGTCAGAAAAGGCTGGCAAAAGAGATAATTAATCCACACATGTGAAGCTCATTGTTATTTGTGCCTGAACTACTTCTTAATACTTTAGGGGGACCAAACAGAATGCTGGTGGTTTGAGGGGTTGAATAATAAATGACCCTCTGAATTAACGTTTAACGCTTTAAAAAAAAAAATCTTTTTGGCTGCAGTGCATTTCCCACTTCCAGGCTGATCTACAGTCCAAATGTCACAATGCCAAGTTAATTCCGCATGTGTCAACCAGCTAAATCAGCAGGGGGTTGAATACTACTTGTAGGCACTGTAAGATTACCTTTTCTGACTTGCTTTCATCAAGGTCAGTGAAGAAATCCTTGTTATTCATCATATGGCTACTAGCACCAGAGTCTATACTCCATATATGCTTTGCAGATGAGCCTGTACTGGTATTAAATGAAGCTTCAACACATGTAGCCAGGCTTTTTACAGACAAAACTTTCATGAGTTTCCCTTAGATTGCTCTTATTTTTAGAAAAGTCCTGTGTCTTTAATGCTGTTTCTGCTCTAGATACATTACTGCTGCTTACATTATGCGTTTTTTGCTTGAATTTACCTACAAGCTTGCCTTTGACATATTCTAGTGTCAGCTCATCATCTGGCCGTGCATCTAGTGCAGTGACAAATGTGTCATAACTTTCTGGAAGACCACTTAATTGAAGTGCAGCAACATGAAAGTATTTAATTTCTTCTCCAATACCCCTGATATTTCTAGGATGTTTCTTATATAGTCCTTCATATTCTGGCCATAAGTTAGCTTAGACTGGTACAGCTTTCTCATGACATTAAGCTTATTGCTAAGATTTGATCTTTCATGCATGTTCTGTAATTCATCTCACATCTCCTTTGCAGTTGCATACTTGCATACTGTATATGCACAATCTGATCATCATCTACACTGAGGGAGATAGTTCTTTGAGCTTTCTGATCCTTCTCTAGCCAATTATCTGGTAATGGATGAGGCACTTGTTCCTGCGTATATTTCCACATACCTCCTCTTATGAGTAGCATCTTCACCTTGAATTTCTAGGATTGATAATTCTGATTGGTGAGACTTTGCTCTAAGAACTTCAGTAATCCCTGTTTGTGGACATCTTCTCTGTTGCTCTGTGCTGCTTTTGCTTTGGGTTTCTGTTGCTGTATTACTCTTCTGTGTCACTCTGTGCTCTGTATCACTCCTGGGGTTCTGTGTCATGCTGGGGTTCTGTGTCACGCTGGGCCCATAACCTGTTGGCAACAGATCATTCAGGATTGGTGAAGCAGAAGTCTAGCGTGGGTAATGTCCGTAAAAAATAACTTTTATTCCATTTTCATTAAAAACACGTAAGTCCAGCGTCCATCTTTATATCCAGAGACACAAATACGGGTATTTCCTACCACAGGCTTATAGTGCATTAAAAATCATTTCAACGGTCGTGCCGCTTTAATCATTGTGATAAAAATAAAATGAGCTCTTATAGGTGATTTTATTCACTGCATCAGACAGGTTCCTCCTGATTCTGACCTTCAATGACAGGTGAGTGAAATTCCTTACTGTTTGCCATGTATTTACAGCAGGTGCATATATTATGCCCACACTTGTATGTGCCTTTAGTACTGAACCAGTTTTCCTTCACTTTTAACCTTCTGTCCTGGCTAAAAAAAGAGGCTGGGAGATAAGATGTCGTTCAGACTAGGAGTTTTTTTAGCGATATATCGCACTGGTTTGGACAGGATTTGGTTCAGCTTTTTATCCTGGCTCAGCATAGGGATTAGTGATGGGTGAGCAGTAAAATGCTCGGGTGCTCGATGCTCGGGTCGAGCATATCCAGATGCTCGGGTGCTTGACCCAAGCTCCGAGCCCAATGTTAACCTATAGGGAAAGCCGAGCATTTTGCCGGCAGCACCTCCGGCGCTCTGCAGGAAGCCTAAAACTTTAACTTTAGCAGTGTATGTGCGGCAGCTTCTGGCAGCCTGTACATTGGCTGCTAAAGTGAAATTCAAATGATCCAACATAAATCATACTCACCTGTCCGCAGACTCCCGGGACGCGTCCAATCGCTGCCAGGACCTGTCGGTAATCAGCTGATGCTGTCACCTGACAGCATCAGCTGATCGGGAACTGCCACTGTAGAAAGCCGGCTTTTTCCCGCCCGGCCGGTTTAAATGATCAATCTAATGCTGTCATGTATCGTCTGATTCAGGTCCTTGAACCTAATATTGATCATCTGATCGGTTTGGCTGCCAGCTCCACTGGTAGGCAACACAAGTGTAAGAACACCGGTGCTAAATCCCCTGCAACCCAAGCATGGGGGCGGCTGCAAGCAAAATGTGTAAGATGGCAATTGCGGTTACCGCATCCAAATCTGGATGCGGTAACCACAATTACTATTCCAAGTGTGACCCTAGCCTAATGTGGCGCCCCTGTGACTAGGCGCAACAGGGTAGTATTGCACTTTAATAATAATGTGTTAACCCTGTAAAGTTGCCAGTTCAAGGTTCACATTATGGAGACTATTTTTACACCTACCTAGGACCACACCACTTAGGCTGCTTTCACATTGCGGATTTTTAATTTCCGATGCTGTCCGATAAAAATCGGACAGCATCGGACCGATTTTGGGCCCCATGCAGCCCTATGGGCATCGGACCGAATCGGATGTGCACTAAATGCCATCCGATTTGGTCCGATCCGATTCTGTCCGATTTGACAGAATCGGATCGGACTGAATCGGATGGCATTTAGTGCACATCCGATCTGACCCGATCAATTTAACATGGGGCCCTAAGGAGAAGGGTCCGAGGAAACATCTGATGTCTCCTCGGACCTGATTTTAGTGTATTGAGTATACTCAGTACACTAAAATAGCTCCTAAAAGTGAAGTAAGGGGTTAAAAAAATAAAAAAATCTATACTCACCTGTCCACAAAGCCCCCGGCGTCTCCGGTGTCTTCCGGTGTCTTGCTGTCTGTGCTGTTAGGACCTGCCGTGATGTCACAATCACATGACCGTCAGTAACCAATAACCGGCAGTCATGTGACTGTTACGACACGCGAGGACCTGGCAGCACAGAACAGCAAGACACCAGAGACGCCGGAGACGCGCGGGACCGTGCAGGAGTCGTGGACAGGTGAGAAATGATTGGAGGAGAGGAGGAGGACACATGGGGGGACCGGAGGACACATGGGGGGATCTGGGGACCGGAGGACACATGGGGGGACCGGAGGACACATGGGGGGACCGGAGGACACATGGGAGGACCGGGGACCGGAGGACACATGGAAGGACCGGGGGACCGGAGGACACATGGGAGGACCGGGGGAGGACACATGGGGGACCACATTGAAGGACGGGGGGAGGACACATGGGTGGACCGGGGGACCACATTGGAGGACCGGGGAAGAAGAGGGGAGGACGGGGGGAGCAGAGAAGAGAGACCAGGCTGTAGAGAGGAGAAGCGGGAGAACCGGGGGAGAGACAGTGACAGGGAGCGAGCTGACAGGAGGGCGGGCATCAGATAAAATGTCGGAATCGGATGCCTATTTGGCATCCGATTCCAGGCATCAGAAGAATCCGATGCTGTCCGATTTATATCGGATAGCATCGGATTTTAAAAAATCATTATGTGAAAGTCGCCTTAGAATAGATGGGGTCCAGTAATTTAGTAGGTCCCAAAAGGGTGGGGGTGGAGCCTAGGATAGAGTAGGGAGAGGGAAGAGAGAGCAGATGGAGGAACTGGTCACTGGGGGAGATTCAGGACCAGGGACCACTGACCACTGTGCGCACCCTAGGGAAAGGGTCGGAGGCAAGTGGACAAAGCAGGGAACTAAGGAAGGGAATCAGTTGCTACAGCCCTTTAGTACACCCGGACACTGGAGTCCGACGCTGTAATCATTTATTGCTACAGCAAAAAGCCCAGAAGACTCAGGAGGAGTTCAGCCCTGAGGAGAGCTAGTAAGAGACACTAAACTGACCAAGTGCAGCACCAGCGGCCATTGGAGAGACAGGGACCCCGCAGAAGGACCTCATTGCCAGTTTGCAGCAAAGGTCCGAGAGAGAAAAGAAGGAGCGGTGGGTTCAGGCTCAGGCAGGACTCATCCCACACCACAGAGCACAGACACAGAGGAGGCCTCATAACTTTCTAAGGTGGAAGTCCCAACTTGCACCGGGGACCTGGTTAATACTCTGGACTGTACCTGATACCTTGTCACCAGTAAAAGGTACTGAAACAACAATCCCTGTGTGTCTGTATGCCTGTGTAAGCGCTGCAATTCTCCGCTGTGTCAGCAAAGACTTAACTACTACTCCCGTCATCCATCCCCTCTGCCCTGAGGTAAAGCTCCACCTGTGGGGAGCTGTTCCACACTCTGCTGCACCCACCATCACCTCAGCGGCCGGCTTGCAGCGCTGGTACCATATTACCAGGAACTACAGGTGGCATCACGTTCAATTGTAAATAGCCCCCTTACCCCCCACTGCTCCCCACCATTGAGGGTCCAGAGCACTGGGCCGGGGATCGACCAGCCGTGATCCCCCCCACCAAATCCGCCATCAGCCCCTGTACTCGAGTACCCCATACCCTGTCGACCACCTAACTCTAACACCTAACTCTAGCACCTAACTCAAACCCCTAACCCTAGCACCTAACTCTAATCTCTAATCCTAACACCTAAAACCTAATGCTAACCTAACCCTAGCACCAAACCCCAACCCTGTGGGCATTTTTGGGGGTCACCAGAAACCTCCACCATTTTTTACATGAAAAACCCTGATGAAACACTGATGGTAAAAACTGACACAATGACGAAACTCTGATAAAAATCTGATCAAATACACTGATGATACTTAGAATGGTTTATTTTTTTTGCATATCAGAAAAATCACTGACATCTGCGGAAGCTCTGACATTGACAAGAAGAATAGTTCTTAATTTATTTATACATTTCCAGGAGGAATAACAGAGGATCGGCACAATACAGAGTTCTAAGAAGAAATGCAGGTTTTACTACAGGAGTCATATCAGGAGATTTCACGAGTTCTTTAGCTCCACTAGAAACAGCAAACAGATAAGGTTTATTCTGCTGAATAAGACTACATGACAATGAGAGTCGCGATCACAGAGCACTCCGGGCTGCCATTCCTTACTGATTGAAAAGTTATGTCTTTTACTAAAATACTTTCCCATTTTATCTACATCTATTCAATTTCCTATAGTAAGGGGAAAATAATAGCCATGGATAAGATATCG
>JARQOC010000005.1:54774128-54798132 GCA_033576535.1 Allobates femoralis | reverse complement strand
TTTACTTTTATTTTTCTTTTCATCCCCTTTTTTAAACTTCCCTCTGTTTACTGATCGCCCGATTAGGGGATCACGGACCGGGTCAAGCCATCGTGACATCCAGCAGCCCCGACTACATCGAGAGTCACATAAAAGGAAAGGATGCACTCACCATGGGTGGACTTAACATGCGGGCAGGCTGCGGGCGGACTACAGGATGCAGGCTCGTCCGACAAAAACAATGTACGTTTCGCTCACTTGAGGGTCTACGGGTCCACAACAGTTGTTGAAAGTAAAGATGTCAAGTCCACCCGCCGTGAGAGCATCCTTTCCTTCTATGTGCTGTACTTGATGAACTGCACCACCACATGGTGGAGAAGCTGTCGGCATCTCCTCTACTTAAAATAATAAGGATTGTACTTAAAAGTCTGCAAGGTTTGTGCGGGACATTTCTTACATTTACTGATGAATCATTATTATGTTCTATCTAAATAGCTTAATTCTTGTATTATAATAATGATTAAAGTCTGATGTTCATGTTGCATCCCAGAGTCCGGTTGCTACAATGGCATTGCCTCCCTCGGGGGTGATGTCATGCTTGGAAGCAAAAAGGGGTATCCAGACCAGGTAGGCGAACCGCATGCAACACTTTTCCTGACTCCAGACCAGAAGGCGGAGCTCTGAAACCTGAGTTCAGGAGCGCTCCCCTATAAATTCTGGCCTGGGAGCGGGGTTAGTTCACTTCCTAGGAGGACTGTGAAGACAACCTGTGGACTGGAGCAGTGCTAAGCTCGTCCCAGGCGGAGTAGAGAGCAAAGAAACAGCAAGTATGAGGGACCCACAGGAGAGGGTCTGAGGAAGGAGAGAAGAAGGCCTGGGGAGTGGAGTCAGTTGCCAGACTCACCCCAGAGTAGACCACCAGAATTGGACACCGGAGTCCAAGGTTGTGAGGGTGCTACTGACCCAGCAGCCAAAACCGGGGGACCGGAGACTCCACGTCTCCCGCCACAACAAAGTACGTGGAGGCACAGCAGCAGAATCGGAGAGCTCAGGGACAGTTGCCAGAGGAGTGGGGCCAGGGAAGGGTTCAAGTTGCCTGCCATATGGGTGAGAAACTTAACAGCAGGAAGAGAGGGTCACAGCTTTGCTGCAGGCAGCCAGGACCAGCAAAGAGGAGAGCAGCAGGGAGGCCTCAGAACTCACTGGGTGAGGAGATCCCCAACTTGCTTCCAGGCCACCTGGATTCCTAACATCTCCTGTGGACAGTGTCTTAGTCTGAACCTGCAACTACCAGAAAAGGTAACGGAGACTACGTATTGTGTGTCTGTTGTCAGTTATTCCGCACCCTTAGTCCTGCACCCCAACGGCCTACCACTGCCACAGACTTTACCGGTCGCCCTGGAAAACCGCTACACCCATCGGGAGCGATATCACCTTAGCTGCGTCTCCATCATCCCCGGAGGTCCTGCACCGCAGCGTTGGCCATCCATAGCCAAACATCACGGGTGGCATTACAACAACCATCCCTAAAATCCAAAATCCTGGAACTATTATTTGATACCCAGCGTCACGGAGCTGGGACTTGACCCCTGTGACTCCTCAGAAGTATTAAAGCCCGGTTCCAAGTACCCTACAGCCCTGGGGGCGCATTATTCACATTGTACTATATTAAATGTTTCATTTAAACATGTTTGAGGGAGTCAGAGTCGAGGAGTTGGAGTCGGAGTTAATTTTGGTGAAGTAGGATTCAGGGAAATTGAGGAGTTGGAGGTTTGGCTTACTGACTCCACAACCCTGGTTTATATGGCACTGAATTTAGACAAGAGTTATATAGAGAATGGGTAGAACCAGCAGCGTAACTTGAAGTTCATGGGCCGCAATGAGAAAGCTCCAATGAGGCCCCCAATTATTGCAACTCTTTAATAGCATTATTTTTTTTCTATAGGCCAGTGGGACTTATGGGGCCTCCTAGGCTTCAGGGCCCAGGTACGATTGCAACCCCTGCACCTATTGTAGTTACGCCCCTGGGTAGAACTCACTTTCTGCTGGAAAAAAAAAAGCCAAGCATTGTCGTAACATAGCGTTATGGAGCTAAATGTGATCCCCAATCACATCACCAAGTATATGACAATTTTCTATTAGCATAAACCAGAATCTGTAAAGATTGTTTTCAGAACCTTGTCTGGTGGCACAAAAAATCATAAGGGTAAAGGGAAAGTTATAATCCCTACAACATGGCTGTGTATATATACTCATCATGATGATCATGCACACGAGTAATCACAAGTGATGAGAATAGCTTAGCTGTGATAACAAAGTACAATATAATTCATTAGCAAACAAGAATTGACCTCATTTAAAAAGTAAATCAACTTTACATCTCAGAAAAATAATAAAATTACTTTTCGAAAAGTTATTAATAGAGGTTCTCATTTTGTTGTTAATTAGGTAGATTTTTCTGAAATAATTACAGTAGACTGAATGCTAATTTAGAAAAGTATTTTATTATTAATTATGTATAGAGCACCATTGAATCCATGGTGCTGTACATGAGCAGGGGTTACATACAAACAAGTTAAAAGTACAATGAACAAACTAACAGTGACAGACTGATACAGAGGGTAGAGAAGAACCTGCCCTTGCGGGCTTACATTCTACAGGGCAATGGGAAGGGAGACAGTAGGTTGTCTGCTTGGGTGGTGGTGTATCTCCGGGTCCAATGGTGGTGGAGCGCAAGGTCCAGTGGTGGTGAGGTGGCACCATGCTCATTGCAGGCTGTATGCTGTTCTGAGGAGATGGGTTTTCAAATTCCGCTTGAAGGTTTCGAGTGTGGGGAACAGTCAGACATTTTGAGGTGCAGAATTCCAGAGCATGGGGGATACTTGGGTGAAGTCTTGCAGGTGGTTAGATGAGGAACGTACAAGTGTGGAGGAAAGGAAAAGGTCTTGGGAGGATCGAAGATTACAAGTTGGATGATATCGGGAGATTAGTTCAGAGATATATGGGTGGGACAGATTGTGGACGACTTTGTTTTGTGTTTTTTTTTCAGTCTCTTGTTTTTAGTACAAGGATAGGGAGTTGCCCCAGCCGCCTGTCAGTCATGTGAGTATTTATATTGCTTCCCATTGCTATTGCTATGTGACTCCATTTTGGAACACAGGTGAGTCTTTACATTTGTCCACATTGAGGTCTATTTTGACAAATGGAAAGGTTTTAGATCAGAAAGAGATCGGTACTGTCCCAAAATGGGTATACCTTGATGTGGTGGGATGGCTTTATACCTTTTTGCAAAAATGTATGTACTAAGTACCCTGTTACTTATTAGCACTCGCTATTCACTTACCGTATATACTCGCGTATAAGCCGAGTTTTTCAGCACAAATTTTGGGCTGAAAAGTCCCCCCTCGGCTTATATGCGAGTATATACGGTAACTACTATGTATGTGCAGCAGCAGCCCCCGGAGGTATACAGGCCCCCCCCATGAAGCTCCACGGACCTCCCCCCCCCTTGCGCGGCAGCCTGTAAGGGAAAATCATACTTATCAGTGTCCCGCGCTGTCCCGCCGCTGCCGACATCACGATTCCGGGCTTCATTCCGCGTCTTCCGCACTTCCTGTGGTCGCGGGAATGACGTCATTGCCCGCGACCGCCGGAAGCCGGAAGTCGCGGATTGAAGCCCAGGATCGTGTGTCGGCAAGCGGCGGGACAGCGCGGGACACTGATAAGTATGATTTTTCCCTTACAGGCTGCCGCGCAAGGGGGGGGGCCCTGGAGCTTGATGGGGGGGCCTGTATACCTCCGGGGCTGCTGCTGTATAGAGCCCCTGGGGCTGCTGCTGTATAGAGCCCCTGGGGCTGCTGCTGTATAGAGCCCCTGGGGCTGCTGCTGTATAGAGCCCCTGGGGCTGCTGCTGTATACAGCCCCTGGGGCTGCTGCTGTATACAGCCCCTGGGGCTGCTGCTGTATACAGCCCCTGGGGCTGCTGGATACTACCACTGGGGCTGCTGGATACTACCACTGGGGCTATATTTACCTGTGGGGCTGCTGTATACTACCACTGGGGCTGTATATACCTGTGGGGCTGCTGTATACTACCACTGGGGCTATATTTACCTGTGGGGCTGCTGTATACTACCACTGGGGCTATATTTACCTGTGGGGCTGCTGTATGCTACCACTGGGGCTATATTTACCTGTGGGGCTGCTGTATACTACCACTGGGGCTGTATTTACCTGTGGGGCTGCTGTATACTACCACTGGGGCTGTATATACCTGTGGGGCTGCTGTATACTACCACTGGGGCTGTATATACCTGTGGGGCTGCTGTATACTACCACTGGGGCTCTATATACCTGTGGGGCTGCTGTATACTACCACTGGGGCTCTATATACCTGTGGGGCTGCTGTATACTACCACTGGGGCTGTATATACCTGTGGGGCTGCTGTATACTACCACTGGGGCTGTATATACCTCTGGGGCTGCTGTATACTACACTGGGGCTGTATATACCTCTAGGGCTGCTGTATACTACCACTGGGGCTGTATATACCTCTGGGGCTGCTGTATACTACCACTGGGGCTGTATATACCTCTGGGGCTGCTGTATACTACCACTGGGGCTGTATATACCTCTGGGGCTGCTGGATACTATCACTGGGGCTGCTGTATACTACCACTGGGGCTGCTGTATATACCTCTGGGGCTGCTGTATACCACACTGCTGGGGGCTGTATACCTGTGCTGGGGTCCACCCTCGGCTTATACACGAGTCAATAGGTTTTTCCAGATTTTTGTGGCAAAAGTAGGGGGGTCGGCTTATACACGGGTCGGCTTATACACGAGTATATACGGTATTTATTTATAGCATGGTATTTTTTCATACAATTTTTTCTAAGGTTTTGTCTGTTTAGTGTAAATTGTAGGATAAGGAAGACCCAAAAGAAAAATGTGTCACAAATGCACAAAGGCTCTGTCTGTCAAACTGAAAAGTCTGCAGAGAAAAAATATTTATGTGCCAAAGCTGACTATGGTCAAAGCAAATCTTGTAGATCTGACATAACTGATAAGAAGCCCAGATTTACATCTATTCACTATGAGTGTAAAGCTTATTAATGACAGTGGTCACAATAAAAAGCAACAAGAAATCTATTGCCTAATATGTTGGGTAACAGAAACTCAATCGGTGACAATGTAAATAAATGTACAAACAGGAATTAGAATATATAGGATACACCTCACAGGAGGTTGCTGTCCAAGAATGAGTATCTATGTGTCATCGAGTCCCTCTTTCAGAGGATTGTGGCAGGGAAACTCCAGGGTAAGCCTCCTATCAAAATAATTGTCCTTGATATCCGAATGGGGGTTCTAGGGACAATAATTGAGACTGTTGAGGATATTTTACTGTAAAGGGGGCTATGGTGGACATCATAGTGGATAGTGGATATTGGGGGCTGTTGTGGATATCATACAGTATGAATATACTTACCATTGTTAAGGACTTACTGTTTAAGGTCACAAGATACAAATGTATATGGGACTCACTTGACATTACAATTGATTGCTGTACTTAGCTTGGTAATGTATTCATGTACTTATTGTCCTTGTGGTGACATACACATGCACTGATGACAACATTGTTGTGGTGTTCATTTACTAGTGATAGTTCTAATGATGGGTTTATATACTAATTGAGGTTCTAGTGATGTATTAATGTACTGATGTTGGTTCTAGTCATGTATTCATGTACTGATGATGGTACTAGTGATGAACTCATGTACAGATAGTGGTTCTGGTGATGTGTGTATGTACTGATGATGGTACTGGTGTTGTATTAATTTACTGATGGTGGTTCTTATGATTAATTCATGTACTGTTTGAGGTTCTGGTGACACATTAATGTACTGCTGGTGGTTCTGGTGCCATATTTATGTACTGATGGTGGTTCTAGTGACCAATTTATTCACTGGTTATGGTTATGGTGCTGTATTTATGTTGTATTGATGGCTCTGGTGTTCTATTTATGTACTGTTGATTATTTTGGCTTCATATTCATGTAGTGATGATGGATCTGGTAATACCAACAGCATCAAAGCCATCATCACTACTTGAATACATCACCAGAGCCATCAGTAGTACATGACTACAGCACCAGAAAAACCATCACTACATGAATACATCATCAAAACTGCCATCAGTACTGGAATATGCCACACAAACCAACATCAGTACATAAAATATGCCACCAGAACCACCATCGGTACAGAAATGCAGTTCCAGAACCACAATCAGTTTTGTTGCAAACTGTATTTGTTGCATTTTGGAGGTGGAAACCATCATACATATCCATTTATTTATAATGGGGTCTGTTTAGTGTCCATTAGGGTTTCTGTCAAATGTTAAATTCTATTAGTTCCAATGAATGACCTTGGGTCTGACATTATAATAAAGCATGTCAGGGATAGATATCACTATTTGTTCCTTTGTATTATTTCAATGGTTCCCAAATTGTGAATTATTCTAAATATAACTGCACTTCTTCTTGAGTATTACCACAAAAAAAATTACTTTTGCTGGTATTTTTGTGTCCTTTTGCTTAGTATTTGATCCATTCCTTTTGAGGCACCATTGTCTTTGTCTGCCTAGGGCACCAGAATAACTTGTCATGGCCCTGGTCCCATGCCTCCTTTCCTAAGCACGATTTCTCTGCAAGTGTTTCAGAGTAAAAGAAACATGGCTACAGAAGTGCAGCCAGTGTATGATTAATGCTGCCCATGGCAGCATAAATCTACTATCAGGCTCCTTTTAACCCCTTCATGACCAGTGATGTACACCCTGGAAGGGAGTTTGTTCCTGTCCAAGCACGTACCGATGCATCCTTTTTAAAATGCAGCATCGTGGCAGCAGGAATGGTAATTGAGCTCTAGTATCTGCAGGTTCCAGGAGCAGGGGACCAGAGCTTGGCCTCAGAGGGGTGGTTGTCAATTCTGTACAGCCAATCACAGCGATGAAATTTCCTGATCATTACAATCCTGCTATGGTAGTGGCTGCAACTACCCCTAACATAGGTTGGAGCTCAGAAGAGGCGGCATCACCCTCATCATTGTGACACAATCACATTCACATCATTGTACAGATGGGTAGTGGGATTCGCATGTGCCTGGCACTGCCCACTCCCTTTGTCTCATTCCGTCAATGGAGGTTAAGGGAGAATGGTCTCACACAGCCCAGAGATGATCCATGTTGTTCCTGGCTGCTTCACCCCCTAAATGCTGCAATCAGTCATCATACAGCTGACAAAAAAGTGGAATAAAATGCAAACAAAAAAGTCATATATAAATAAAAATGGTACCACTGAAAATGTAATCTTGTCCCACAAAAAAAAGCCACCATACAGCTCCATCAGAGAAAAAATAAAAAACTACAGCTCTCAGCATACAGCAATGCAAAACATTTTTTTAAAATAACATAGTGTTTATGGTGTAAGAGCAGAAAAACATAAAAGAAACTATAAAAATATGGTGTCGCTGTAATCGTACTGAGAATAAGGTTGTCTTTTCACTTTTATGACATGGTAAATGGTGTAAAAAAAACAAAAAAAAAAAAAACAATTCCTGATTGCTGTTTCTTACTGATTTTGCCTCACGAAAAGCGGAATAAAAAGCAATCAAAATGTTATGTGGTCCAAAATGATACCAATAAAATCTACAATTCTTCCTGAAAAAAACAAGCCCTCACATGGCTCAGTAGGGTGAAAAATAGAAAAACTATAGCCTTCAAAATTCAGTGATGCAAAAATCCTTTATTTGCAAAAAAACATGTTTTTAGCGTGCTAATAGTTAAACCTCTCCAAGAAAACTCTATAAATCTATTACCGATGTGGTCGTGTCGACATGATGAATAATGACGCCTAGTCATTATATCACAAGATGAATGTAAAAATAGTAGTAAAGTCAATTCTTTAACTACTGTTGATTAGTTTATTCTGTCTCCCAAAGATCATAGTACTCCTGGTTATCCTGCGTTCTATGCTAAGCGCTTGCACCAAAGATTACATGTAAAACTCTGAAAAACAGGATTTAGACAAAATTTCCAATGAAAAATTCACTTTAATGATGAAGAGGGAGTCACCGTGAACTCCGATCAGCCCTGCGGTCTGGCGGTGTCTATCTTTGAATGGATCCATTAGACCTTTCAGATATATAAAGAAAGAGGCAGCACTCACCAGTATTTTGCAGCAGTGGTCTCTTTTTAATCCATCATGTTAAAGGAATCATGACAGGGTGCAGGGAGGTGACCACGGAGGGTGGACGACAACGCCGTTTCGCAAAAAGTTGCTTCTACGGGTCCGGTGTGCGGCAGTGTGCAGGTCTCCATGTTAAATGCACATGGCCATACACATCACTTCCGCCTGCCGACTTCCTGTTTGAATGGGCCAACTTTATTAAAACATCTACACCATTCAAGTAATGTGCAAAAAACAGTGAATTAAAAACATACAGATAACAAGGGCACTAGGAACAATATACAATTTGAAAAAACATGATATAATACTCAAGGAGGAACTATTGTTAGGGAAAAGAGCAGGAAATCTATTAAAAACATTCGGTGATCAGTTACTCAGGGCTGGATAGTGCCATGGAGACACAGAGAACAAAACTCTGCACCCATCACGGTCACTTCCAGCCTCATAGACAAGAGCAATCAATCATAGAGTCAGATAGAATAAAACACCAGTATTAATAATATTATTATATGCCTACAATACTATGAACAAGTGTGTACAGGAATACAAGTCCTCGTTACACAACCGAGCACTTCAAAATAGCATCTATATATGGGCCAGGCAGTCAACCCATTACTACCCTTAATGATGCTATACTATGCTGTATATGGGTGTGCACAAAAAAATGCACAAAAAGTGCGAATCCCCGTTACACAAACGAGCGTTTATAGTGGCCTCGATGTATGAGTCAAACAAATAACCCATTACTACCCTCTAATCATATTATACTATCGTAATGTTATAAGAAAGTATGCACAGAAAATGCAAATCCCCGTTACACAGACGAGCATTTCAGAATAACCTCAATATGAGTCGGTCATTTAAACCATTACTCCAGTTTCCCTAGTTACGGGAATGTACATACCAAACGAGGGTCTAAACAAAAACGCGCACACCAAACGTATTTACCGTATACTTATAGTTGCCCTAATACAGACACGGAAGAGTCTTCTTCCCATTAGACGTTTCAGTTGAATCACATTTCGGAGATGTAGCTGGAATCCCGTAAGTGTTCACATAGAGCAGAGGATAAATGTAAAATGATCCAAAATGTTCTATACCCAAATTGCAACCCAGAAAAACACATGACCGCACCAAGGTCCATCATCTGTTACCAGAAATAAAGGGCTTTCATGTTACTGGTAGCACAAAGGTTTTGCAAAAGCTACTCACCCTGCAAATAGAAAACTAATAAAACCTGCACTCCAAAAGTCAAATGCCTCCTCCCTTCTACAAAGTCTAAACCACACTTAACGTCAACATGTTTGGCCTTGCTGTAGTGAAAAAGCCTGCTTAATTTACAGGGTGTGTTTCTCCAGAAGCACAAGCTGGGAGCCATGTTCGGGCACTAAACTGTACTGGGCATTGCAAGGGCTTATTTACAATTTTCTTCCATAGATAAAATCATCACTACAGCCACAGATGAACTCCCAGATGGTTAACCCCTTAAGGACCGAGCATCCTTTTGCAAATTCTGACCAGTGTCACTTTATAACTCTGGAACGCTTCAACATATCCCAGTGATTATAGGAATGTTTTTTCATGACATATTGGACTTTAGGTTAGTAGTAAATTTAGAATGATAATTTTCTGCATTTCTTTGACCAAAGAGAGTGTTTACACTCAGCGAAAGTTAAAAACCATGATGGGTATAGCCATCATTGGTCATTAAGGGGTTAAAAATGTGGTCACTTGAGGGGGCTTCTGTTGTTCTGGCACTTTGGATCCTCTGCAAATGGAGTCCGCAAACTATTAGAGGAAAATTGGTGCTAAAAAATTCATATGGTGCTCCTTCCCTCCCGAGTCCTGCTGTGCGCCCAAACAGTGGTTCTCTACAACAAATAGGGGAATCAGGGGAAATTGCACAACTAATATTGGTGTCCAATTTCTCCTGATAGCCTTGTGAAAATGAAAATATTTAATGATTTCTCAATGTTCTCTCCAAGGGTTTGACTACAATTCCGCACTAGCAAGCATTGTATACAAGTCCGCACTGTGACTCCCCAGCCGTCCTTATACAAGACTGTACACAAGCCGATTAATGTTCATGCTCAGATGCTCATCTGCTTTAGAAGGCACCTTTAATTCCGACCTACTATTCCGCAATCTTAACCATATTTCCCAAGGTGTTCTGTGAAAATAAGGCAGATCTCAGATTCTCTAGTTGTATCCAGGTTTTCTATATTAGATTTTCACAGTACGACACCAGTCTGCAAATAACACTATGATGTGTAAATGACCACAGGATGAAAATCTGGAATTACACTGGACGGAGATGGAGATTGCAGAACATTTATTGAAAGACATAGATAAATCTCATCATCATATTTGATTGGATGAAATAATAAAAAGTAGTAAAATTATAAAGTAAAATTATCTAAACTGCAAATAAAAATCTGAAGAAATGGTGATTGCAAATTATAGACAAAGATCTACAAGTGGACAACGAAGCCTCGTGTACTTACTAAATGTGATTAATTCATTCTCTATTTTTCTTCTATTGATGAAAGAGGTAATGACCAACTCTAAAATACAGCATTGTTACAAAAAAATAAAATGTAACAAAATAAAAAAATCTTGTCCACTCAGTGGGTGATATACTGTCACTGTTATACCAAATATCTCAGGAACACTGCAGGATTATCTATGTTTATATCACTTATCAGACGAAATAAAGAGGTAACAGTAAATGTTACATTATGTACATAGTAAGACAGGGAGGCAGCGTAATCAATACCTACACCGTGTCTCTCCAAAAATAAGACAGTGCCTTATATTTTTTTCCCCTCTGAAAAAAGGGCTAATGATTCGGCAGGATAGGGGGTACTCAGATACCAGGACTGATGGTTACTTTGATGGAGGATCACGGCTGGTCAGTTCCCGATTCCGTGCGCTGGACCCTCAATGGCGGCGATAGTGGGGGATGATGATGATGGATGGGGAAATGGAAACGTGTCGGTTTGCAGTCAGGGATAGACTGACTGACTGCCTCGGCTCCGATATGTCGGTGTCGACCCCGGACTCCCCAGCCGGCTCCAACTAGTCCTGGTTTGTCCCATCTGGTGTCTGGGTCATCTCTCTCCAAAGAGGTGCCCTCCTGTCACAGACGCAGTCTCCTGACGTCTGTCCTCCTGCTGACTCACTTGCTGACTAACTCTAACTGTCACTCAAGTCTCCCGCTCTACTCTAGGCTCCACCCCATGGGACCTACTGAATATACGGTCCCCTATCCTAAGGTGGCCTAGTGTATGGGTGCTTATGACAGACTCTGTAAGAACTCCATATCCATGACTACGCAGGCACTACACCTTCTGTTTGGGGTGCAGTTGACTCACCGTGGCCGGCGGACTCCGGTTGATACAGGCGATTCTTCTCCTTCCTTGTCACGGGTGGACCGCGCCTGCCGGTAGTGGGGCCCGGTGTAGTGCAGACCAAAATTGAGGACGTCTTACGGGAACAGATTAAAGGGGATTTAATTTGTTTTCTTCGTGACGCCACCTATGAGTAGTTCGGTAAGGGCTACCGACGCTGCGGAACCTCCGGGGTGATGGACAGCAGCAAGATGTTACGCTCCCCACAGGCTGAGCGGTGATCCCGGAGGCTGGAGCTGCTCAAGATGTTGTGCGGCAGCTGCGGTTACCTTTAGTTAATGACGGACAGTTCATAAGGAGACACGGACACAGATAGTCTCTGCAACGGGTCTTTACTGTAACCAGCAGGCAGTACATGGCTTACAGTGGTTGAGTAGAAGACCGGGTGGACTTAGCAGTGATAGTGCTCCTCAGAGATCCGCAGTGTTCCTCCATTCTACCTAACTTGATTGCCAGCGTCGCCCAGGAATACCAGGTCGGGTACGGGGAGGCTGCTTCAATGCCCTATCCATGATGTACGTTCTGGATGCTTTGGGGAGCCTTGGATCCCTCAGTGGGTACACCGCTGGTTAGACGACTGGAAACTGGCTGGTGGTGGGGTGCTCCTGTAAAGCTGATCCTCCACGGGGCTGGTTCGCGTGGCAGAGGTGAACTGCTGCCAGCTTCGGTACCAGTGAACCGGCTGTGAGTTGTGGGCACGGGAGTCTTTTGGGAACCCGTGTAGAAATGCCCAATCCCGGTAGTTAAGGCCTCAGGTGCGGACACCCGACCGGTGACGGCCCAGGGGCCCGCACGGGGTGCGGAGCCCCCGCTCCTCTCCAAGTTCTAGTCTGCTCTCTTCAGGTTCTAGACTCTCCTACGAACTATCTAGATTATTGTGTGTTCTACTTCACTACCCTAACACTCCACCCACCAGGACCTAGGATTGGTCCTCTGTTCTAGGTGTTGTATGTTGGGTTGGATCTCAGAGTTAACTATTGCACTGCTTTGTCAGAGAATATTGCGGCTGCAATACTCCCTTGTGACGCACTCGTTGCGGGGCGCCACACTCCCCCTTGGTTAAATCAGCTTGTCCCCAAGCGTCAAACTACTCACATTACAGAGGTTTTTGCATTTTTATACATATATGACACACTTTTATTAAAATAGAAAAACAGGTAAAGGTATGCTTTGGTGATATAAGCAAAGAAACAGGTAATCACTTTGTGCGGACCCGGCGGGCGGGTCGGCTGTACTTTAACTAGAGTCCAGGCTGTAGCCGCGAGATCACACAGTCTGTGATTAACGGGAACAGAGTCATTGATGAAGTTCAAGTTTTAAAGTCACTGGCTCTGAGAACGATGGCGCACCCGGATAGCAAACCACCCATCTGCACAAGCATAGCGCTCGTAGGTGATAATATCGCCCCGGTATAGGTCGCGATCGGGATGTCCTCTTGGCAAGTTTGACTCAACGTCCCGGCGCCCCACAAACACCTCCT
Organism: Allobates femoralis; assembly: GCA_033576535.1. Taxonomy (NCBI): domain Eukaryota; kingdom Metazoa; phylum Chordata; class Amphibia; order Anura; family Aromobatidae; genus Allobates; species Allobates femoralis. The sequence continues at coordinate 54,785,018 of JARQOC010000005.1, read as the reverse complement.
CATTCAAACCCACCTCCCAAGCGAACCCCCACCCGGTATGTAAGTTAAAGGTGGAAATTCTACCTTCACGGCGGAGTTCATCAGACAGCGGCGGCTGGCGGCGAGCCTCGGCACGGGCCTGCATGTTGGCGCGTTCACGGGCTTGCCACTCCTCTCGTCGTCTCTGGCGTACATCTCCGTCGTTACGGCTCGGGGTGTAAAGATGAGTAATGGAGCTGGTGGTTTGGCGGGAAGCTTGAACTTGGCGGGCTGTCTGTATCGGAACCCGGTGGAACGGCACAGGGGAAGGTGTCGGCGTTGCACCCGACCAGTGTACCCGAGCTGTGTGCCCGGAAGGAAGTTCCTTGTTGTCTCCCCAAGCGAACCCGGTGTCGAAATCCTCAGCGGTGCTGTGGGTCTCGTCGTCATCCTCTCCGACCTCTTCCTCGATGACCACATCAGGCTGCTCGGTGATGAAAGACGTTGAAGCTTGTTCCGTTGTACAACAGGGCAGTGGTGCTGCGGATCCTTCCGTAGGGACGTCCTGCAGGGCTTCCAGGCTGCCTGCTTCTTCATCTGTTTCCGCAGGTAAAGGTGTTTCAATCCCGGTTACCAGGTAGGCCTCGGCAATGGCAAGGGAAGCCTCCGGTACGGGGATAAAACAGGCGACTGTCTCTGTAGTGGTGAAACATGTCGCGGGTTCCTCAGTGGGAACCTGGTAAAGATCGAGTTCTTCCATGGAGCGTGTTATGAGCTCCGGCTCAAGAACGGAATCGGTTGCGATGTTGGTCGCTGGAACGGGTCGAGTTGCGGCCTCCACCGGAATGACACAGTCTATTGGCTCAGGTGACGGAGCAGGACAGGTGGTAGGCGACGGTGAGGCGGTCGAGAAGCTGGTGACGTCGTCTGGGCTTGGAGAAGCTGTACCCGGTCGGCTCTGCTGCATCGCATGGTGTAGTCGTCTGCCTAGGGTCGCACTCCAGCTACGGATCGTCCATTCCACTGTCTCTAGTAACCGCACCGGAGGTCTTGTAGAGCTTCTAGCCAGAAGTCGGGGCTGCCGTCTATAGTAAGGGCAGGATCCGGACCCGGTTGGCTGACAGCTGCTTTGGCCTCCGCCTCGACCTCCCGCATCAGGTCTTGGAGTCTCATGCTGGCCATTCTTCTTGGAGGGAAACCACACCCGTAGAACCGATAAGACGTCCTGGTAGAGCTGGTGAAGAAGTCTCTCTTTCTGTCGGTGTGTCTCTCTATGACACTCCCATTTCCTCTGGGCTTTCGTAGTCCAATGGTGGGAAAAGTCTTTGGGGTCCGCCCCCATGGTTGATTCGAGCAATCAGGGCGGACAAAGAGTTTGGCGCCTTTTGTCTTTAGCCCTCCCACGATGAGGGGGGGGTTGACTCACTCCTGGGTTTCACGTGGCGGCTTCTTGTGGCGGGAACGCCATCTTGGGCGCCATCTTGACCCAATGGTGTAAAGGCGGGAAAGTTCTTTTTAGGACGAACAATAAAGTCCAGTTTAAGCACAATATACCCGTTGGATAATGGGCCTGCTCGTATCCTGTTCGTGACGCCAAATTCTGACTCACCGTGGCCGGCGGACTCCGGTTGATACAGGCGATTCTTCTCCTTCCTTGTCACGGGTGGACCGCGCCTGCCGGTAGTGGGGCCCGGTGTAGTGCAGATCAAAATTGAGGACGTCTTACGGGAACAGATTAAAGGGGATTTAATTTGTTTTCTTCGTGACGCCACCTATGAGTAGTTCGGTAAGGGCTACCGACGCTGCGGAACCTCCGGGGTGATGGACAGCAGCAAGATGTTACGCTCCCCACAGGCTGAGCGGTGATCCCCGGAGGCTGGAGCTGCTCAAGATGTTGTGCGGCAGCTGCGGTTACCTTTAGTTAATGACGGACAGTTCATAAGGAGACACGGACACAGATAGTCTCTGCAACGGGTCTTTACTGTAACCAGCAGGCAGTACATGGCTTACAGTGGTTGAGTAGAAGACCGGGTGGACTTAGCAGTGATAGTGCTCCTCAGAGATCCGCAGTGTTCCTCCATTCTACCTAACTTGATTGCCAGCGTCGCCCAGGAATACCAGGTCGGGTACGGGGAGGCTGCTTCAATGCCCTATCCATGATGTACGTTCTGGATGCTTTGGGGAGCCTTGGATCCCTCAGTGGGTACACCGCTGGTTAGACGACTGGAAACTGGCTGGTGGTGGGGTGCTCCTGTAAAGCTGATCCTCCACGGGGCTGGTTCGCGTGGCAGAGGTGAACTGCTGCCAGCTTCGGTACCAGTGAACCGGCTGTGAGTTGTGGGCACGGGAGTCTTTTGGGAACCCGTGTAGAAATGCCCAATCCCGGTAGTTAAGGCCTCAGGTGCGGACACCCGACCGGTGACGGCCCAGGGGCCCGCACGGGGTGCGGAGCCCCCGCTCCTCTCCAAGTTCTAGTCTGCTCTCTTCAGGTTCTAGACTCTCCTACGAACTATCTAGATTATTGTGTGTTCTACTTCACTACCCTAACACTCCACCCACCAGGACCTAGGATTGGTCCTCTGTTCTAGGTGTTGTATGTTGGGTTGGATCTCAGAGTTAACTATTGCACTGCTTTGTCAGAGAATATTGCGGCTGCAATACTCCCTTGTGACGCACTCGTTGCGGGGCGCCACACAGTACCTCCCTGTGGTGCCTTCCCATAGGGGCGCCACACAAAAGCTTATATTTGGGGTAGGGATTTTATTTATCTCATGTTATGAGGGTACAGTATACTGGTTGTTGAAGATGAGCAGATCAGCAGGGAGGCATACTTTGGAGGTGGACATGTGGACTTGGGAAGCGTGATTTGAGAGTTCAGCGGGGAAGCAGTTACCCTACTAGTGGTGATGCGCCCCCAGGCTATGGGGTACTCAGGGACTGGGCCGGTGCTGTCTCTTTGGGGTATCACGGTAATCGTGACCCGGTCCTGTAGCCTGGGATGAGTCCAAAAAGGGGTTATTTATAGGGGATTTGTCGTGACACCACCCGGGGTATGTGGTTAATAGAACCACCGCTGCCGTATTTCTGCTGGGGACGGTAACTTGGGGCAGTGTGGATGGTAAGTCCTCCTCGGGTAGGGCTGAGGGTCCCCAAGGGAGGTGTAGTGGTAATGGATGAGGCTTTGTGAGAGATGACTTACTTTGCTGCAGTTCTCCACAGTGCTGGTAGTCGGCGGCTCTGCAGGTTCCGTTATAGAGCACAGGGCAACAGGCGCAATCAACAGGCAGACTCACTGATATGCATTTTCTCAGTTCCTTTACTGGAGTTAAGGCAGATATTGTAAACTGTCCACGGAGTCTGGAGAGCAGTTTGAGGTAATTCTCACTGGGTCGTATTGGCTTCCTTACTGGGCTTGTGTTGCGGCCCCTGCAGTTGCTTAAGCTAGGTTGCCGGCCCTGTCTCTGTCTGCATATACTTCCAATAAAATACCTCAGGAGTAAGGCCAATTCTCAAATTCAACTGATTAATATAGATTTTTTATTTAAACACCAAACACAATTAAAAATGACAGATGTTATCCGGAACACAGAACAGGTGATCACATGCACATGATTCCATAACAATATAACCTTGACATTGCCCAAAAAGAACAACAAGAATTGGCCAGGTAACGAGTACCCCTGGCCCTGGAGTGGGTGTGTCAGCCTCAGCCAGCCACAGACACACAGCCAGCCACACACACACAGATAGCCACACACAGACAGCCACACACAGCCAGCCACGCACAGCCACACAGGCAGCCACACACAGACAAACAGCCACAGTCAGCCACACAGCCAGCCACACACACACAGCCAGCCACACACACACAGCCAGCCACACAGCCACAGCCTGCCACACAGCCACACAAACAGCAAGCCATTTAGCCACACTAAGCCAGACACATAGGCAGCCTCCAGCCACACAGCCAGCCAGACACACACACAGCCACAGCCAGATAGCCACACACAGACACACCGACAGCCCCACAGCCAGCCACACAGACACACAGCCAGACACACACACACAGTCAGCCACACAACCACAGCCAGCCAGCCACACACACACACACACACACACACACACAGCCAGCCACACAGCCACTGGCAAACATACAGCCAGACAGACCGACAGCCAGACGCACACAAACACTACTTGCCACTCACCACCAGCAGCTCCATTCTTCATATTTTGCTGACTACCACGCAGTACAAGGACTTCTGGGGCCTGCAGAAGAGGTGAGGGGGCATGGCCCAGAGGAGATTGACTGGAGACCAGGCCCACAGAAGAGGTGGGGGAGCGTGGCCCAGAGGATATTGGGGCCCGCCTCCTCACCTCTCCTCCGACCATCTCCTGTCAATCTCCTCATGTACTGCCCTTCACCTGTCAGAGCAGAGCTGTCATGTACCCCTCAGTGCTCACTGATAATAATAATAATACTTTATTTGTATAGCGCCAACATATTCCACAGCGCTTTACAGTACAATGGTACATGTAAGAAAAATATACGGTACAGAAAGGTAATGCAGAACAGTAGTTACATACAATAAACATAGAATCAACTCAGGAAATACAATAAAAAGGCAAAAAATGAAGGTGACCCTGCTCGAAGGAGCTTACAATCTAAGACGGGATGGGAACACAAAGTACAGGGGCTTATAACAATGAATATCTTATGTTTAGGTGACTACTGTTAGGGAGAAGGATAGGCCGCCCTGAAGAGGTGTGTTTTTAGGGAGCGTCTGAAGCTATGCAAGTTGTGGATGGTCCTAATTTCTTGAGGTAGAGCATTCCAGAGGTTTGGTGCAGCTCGAGAGAAGTCTTGGAGTCGGGAATGGGAGGTTCGGATTAATGCTGATGTTAGTCTGAGGTCACATTCAGAACGAAGGGGACGGGTGGGGTGGTAGACAGAGATGAGGGTGGAGAGGTAAGGAGGTGCCGCACCATGAATAGCTTTGTGGGTGACAACGAGCAATTTGAATTTGATCCTATAGTGAACGGGTAGCCAATGTAGTGACTGTCACAGAGCAGAAACATCTGAGTAACGGTTTGCTAGATAGGTGATCCTGGCTGCTGCATTGAGGATAGACTGGAGAGGGGAAAGCTTACTGAGGGGGAGGCCAGCTAATAAAGAATTACAGTAGTCAAGGCAGGAATGAATCAGGGCCACGGTGAGGGTTTTAGTTGTTTCCATGGTGAGAAAGGGGCGGATTCTAGAGATATTTTTTAGGTGCAAGCGACAGGAGCGGGTGAGAGATTGTATATATGGGGTGAAAGAGAGATCAGTGTCCATCAAAACACTGAGACAGCGAGCCTGCTGACTAGGCGTTATCGTGGTGCCGCACACCGAGAGAGAGATGTCAGGTTTAGGGAGGTTGGCAGAGGGTGGGAGCAGAAGAAGTTCAGTTTTGGAAAGGTTGAGTTTCAGATAGAGAGCGGACATGATATTGGAGACTGCGGTTAGACAGTCATTGGTGTTCTTTATTAGAGCGGGAGTAAGGTCAGGGGCTGAAGTGTATAATTGTGTGTCATCAGCATAGAGATGGTACTGAAAGCCAAATCTGCTGATGGTCTGTCCAATCGGGGCTGTGTAGAGAGAGAAGAGGAGAGGGCCAAGGACTGAGCCCTGAGGGACCCCAATAGTGAGAGGAAGAGGGGAGGAAGTGGAGCCAGAGAATGATACACTGAAAGAGCGGTCAGAAAGATAGGAAGAGAACCAGGAGAGAGCCGTGTCCTTGATGCCAATGGAGTGCAGCATAGAGAGTAGGAGATGGTGGTCAACAGTGTCAAAAGCCGCAGAGAGGTCAAGAAGGATAAGCAGAGAGTGGTCACCATTACGTTTTGCTGACAGAAGGTCATTGGTCACTTTGATGAGGGCAGTTTCTGTAGAGTGTAAGGAGCGGAAGCCAGACTGCAATGGATCTAAAAGAGAGTGAGTGGTGAGGTAATGGGTGAGGCGGGTGTAGACCAGGCGCTCCAGGAGTTTTGAGATGAAGGGGATGGTGTGTTAGCAACTTGCTGGTCCAGCCGCTGCTGCTCACCAGACCCTGCTTAGTATGCTTAGCGGCGGTGGTGGCCTCAAAATGATTTCAAGCCGGCCTGCAGAGCGGGTGTGCCCGCTCCATAACCACCGGCCCTGCGGGAAAAATCCCGCTGCTCCCACCTGTCAGTTCGGGCGTGGTCAGGTTGCAGTACTGTATACGTCTAGTTTATTTACTAGAGGAGACAAGAAAGTAGCACTAGTTTTGTCTACATCATTTACATGGAGCAACAGCTAACAGTATTATATGTGCCCACAGCATTTACATAGAAAGACAAGGTGATAGTAGTATCTGAGCTTATATCATTTATAAAGTACATGCCAGCAAAGTCAATGAGAATTATGAAGTGCTGTGAACATCTTCAGGTTTTTTCACCTGCAGAGTGTGGTGCTGAAAAAAGATGGAACATATCCATTATTTCAGCATTTTTCCCTGCATTTTTCTCATACACTATATGATGGAAACTGAAAAAAAAATAGCACCAAATAAGAATGCTAAAACACAGTTTTTTTCTACAGTGATTCTCCTGCCAGAAGATGCATATTTGGTGCAGAATTAATCTGCTAGGTGTGCACATAGCCTTACTGTACCTACATAATTTACATGAAAAGATAAGGCAGCAGTGCTGTCCATGTCTACATCATTTACAACCAGGTGGCATTAATATATGTGTCTACACCATTTACATGGCAAGACAAGATGGCAGTACTATAATGTTCACACATCATATACAGTACAGACCAAAAGTTTGGACACACCTTCTCATTCAAAGAGTTTTGTTTATTTTCATGACTATGAAAATTGTAGATTCACACTGAAGGCATCAAAACTATAAATTAACACATGTGGAATTATATACTTAATTAAAAAGTGTGAAACAACTGAAATTATGTCTTATACTCTAGGTTCTTCAAAGTAGCCACCTTTTGCTTTGATTACTGCTTTGCACACTCTTGGCATTCTCTTGATGAGCTTCAAGAGGTAGTCACCGGAAATGGTTTTCACTTCACAGGTGTGCCCTGTCAGGTTTAATAAGTGGGATTTCTTGCCTTATAATTGGGGTTGGGACCATCAGTTGTGTTGTGCAGAAGTCTGGTGGATACACAGCTGATAGTCCTACTGAATAGACTGTTAGACTTTGTATTATGGCAAGAAAAAAACAGCTAAGTAAAGAAAAACGAGTGGCCATCATTACTTTAAGAAATGAAGGTCAGTCAGTCCGAAAAATTGGCAAAACTTTGAAAGTGTCCCCAAGTGCAGTTGCATAAACCATCAAGTGCTACAAAGAAACTGGCTCACATGAGGACCGCACCAGGAAAGAAAGACCAAGAGTCACCTCTGCTGCGGAGGATAAGTTCATCCGAGTCACCAGCCTCAGAAATCGCAGATTAACGGCAGCTCAGATTAGAGACCAGGTTAATGCCACACAGAGTTCAAGCAGAAGACATATCTCTACAACAACTGTTAAGAGGAGACTCTGTGCAGCAGGCCTTCATGGTAAAATAGCTGCTAAGAAACCACTGCTAAGGACAGACAAGAAGCAGAAGAGACTTGTTTGGGCTAAAGAACACAAGGAATGGACATTAGACCAATGGAAATCTGTGCTTTGGTCTGATGAGTACAAATTTGAGGTCTTTGGTTCCAATCTCGGTGTCTTTGTGCGACACAGAAAAGGTGAACGGATGGACTCTACATGCCTGGTTCCCACCGTGAAGCATGGGGGAGGTGTGATGGTGTGGGGGTGCTTTGCTGGTGACACTGTTGGGGATTTATTCAAAATTGAAGGCATACTGAAACAGCATGGCTACCACAGCATCTTGCAGCCGCATGCTATTCCATCCGATTTGCGTTTAGTTGGACCATCATTAATTTTCCAACAGGACATTGACCCTAAACACACCTCTAGGCTGTGTAAGGGCTATTTGACCAAGAAGGAGAGTGATGGGGTGCTACGCCTGATGACCTGGCCTCCACAGTCACCAGACCTGAACCCAATCGAGATGGTTTGGGGTGAGCTGGACCGCAGAGTGAAGGCAAAAGGGCTAACAAGTGCTAAGCATCTCTGGGAACTCCTTTAAGACTGTTGGAAGACCATTTCCGGTGACTACCTCTTGAAGCTCATCAAGAGAATGCCAAGAGTGTGCAAAGCAGTAATCAAAGCAAAAGGTGGCTACTTTGAAGAACCTCGAATATAAGACATATTTTCAGTTGTTTCACACTTTTTTGTATATAATTCCACATGTGTAATTCATAGTTTTGATGCCTTCAGTGTGAATCTACAATTTTCATAGTCACGAAAATAAAGAAAACTCTTTGAATGAGAAGGTGTGTCCAAACTTTTGGTCTGTACTGTACATAAAGAGACAAGTAGAATTATTATCTGCTTCTACACCATCTACATGGAGAGATAAGGTCACAGTACTATCTGTCCCTATATAATTTTCCATACAGAGATAAGTATGGACTCTTATACTAGCATTATTAAAGGTAACCAGCAGGATTCAGGGCTATAAAGTGAAGCCAGGGCCATACAGGCACTATTTGGGGTTGTTTTTCCTTTCCCCGTGGGTATGCCTTTCTGCTGTAAGCTAAACCTACCACCCTCCCCCCCCCCCTTTTCATCTATAGTCTCAGTTTTGTCAGACACCCTGTGGCTGGAGTATACTGACAGTGTGCAGGAGCCAGAAACTGTGACAGTGTGCAGGAGCCAGAAACCGAAAGAGATAAGAGGGAGGGGGAGGGTTTTGTCAGTCACCCTGTGGCTGGAGTATAGTGACAGTGTGCAGGAGCCAGAAACTGTGACAGTGTGCAGGAGCCAGAAACCGAAAGAGATAAGAGGGAGTGGGGAGGGTTTTGCTAACAGCAGAAAAGCATGCCCCCGGGGAATGATAAAAAAACAACCGAAGTAATGCTGCACACATCAATCATCTGCTACCATGTTTTCCAGGAGTTTTATGACTCTTTTCTCTGCAATCAAACATGGAATCATTCAAGTAAAGAAATTGTTGCACTCAGTATCCCAGAGCCTGTAAGACACTGGCTTCACTTTATAGCCCTATACCCTTCTGGTTGGTTCCTTTTAATTGAGCTTACACTATTTATACGCTAAGGCAAGGTGGCAGAACTATCTGTTACCAAATTATTTACATGTAGTGACAGCATTATTATCTATGCCTACATCAATTACATGGAGAGACATGGTAACAGTGCTATTAATCCCTACATTATTTACATAGTGAGACAAGTAGCATTAATACCTGTGCCTACAAAATTTACATGACGAGGCAAGATGGAAGTACTATCTGTGCTTAATCTTTTGCATAAATAGACAAGTACCATTATTATCTGTGCATACATCACGTACATGACAGTACTAACCTTGACTACATTATTTATTTAGTGTGACAGATAGCAGTATTATCTGTGCTCTGCCTACATAATTTATATGGAGAGACAAGGCGACAGTACTATCTGTTTCTACATTATTTCTGTTTTTAGTGATGACAGTAGGAGTGATGTTTGCTTGAGATATGATATATCTTTGCAAAAGGGTGTGCAAGCCATACCCATGTCTTAAACTATGCATGAAGATATGGATAAGCATCAGTTAAAGTTTCCATATTATTATTATTATTTATTTATATAGCGCCATTAGATTCCTTTACATATGGAAGGGGCAGATGAGGACAAATATATTAAGGAGAGACAATCAAATCACACAGGAACAGTAGGGTAGAGGACCCTGTCCACGAGGGCTCACAGTCTACATGGGATGGGTTTGGAAACAGTAGGAGGGGGAAGAGCCGAACGTGAGACGGCGCAGTGAACCAGGTCTCAGTGTAAGTTGAAGGCTTGTCGGAAGAGGTGGGTCTTCAGGTTTCTCTTGAAGGTTCCCAGGGTAGGCACTTGTCTGACATGGTGGGGGAGAGAGTTAAACAAAAACTACTAGAAAAAGCAGCATCAAAAAACTTACCATCAATGCCATAGACAAAAACCAATACTGCACTTGCAGAATGCAGTCAGACCCCACTTGTGTAGCAAGCCCAGGTGCAGGCTGATAAATCACCTCAACCAAGGTATGGGAGGCGACTTGCCATGCACACTTTTTTTTTATCTATGGCATTGATGGTAAGTTTTTTAATGCTGCTTTTTCTAGTAGTTTTTGTTTACTTTTGATAGGACTGATGAGCATGGGAATCCGTGACGTGGATCATCAGCTTAAGTGTCTTGGCCAACACATGAACCAATATCCCATCTATAAAAGTTTTTTCTTCATCATACAGAGAACGTTTCTGCACTTTTTTATTAATATCAGGATGTAGCTGGGCCCCTAGGGTTCGCCATTCATCTAGTGGTGCAGAAACATTGTACTGTGCGGCCCATGTCTCAGGCAGCAGAGCCTTTGGGTAGCTTTCAGATATTCTGCACCATATGTATCAGTGTGAATGGTGCCCAATGCAGGCCCTTAGTGTGCATGGCAAGTCGCCTCCCATACCTTGGTTGAGGTGATTTATCAGCCTGCACCTGGGCTTGCTACACAAGTGGGGTCTGAATGCATTCTGCAAGTGCAGTATTGGTTTTTGTCTATGGCATTGATGGGGGAGAGAGTTCCAGAGTATGGTGAAATCTTGTATGCGGTTGTGCGAGGAAAATTAAAATGACAGGGGATTAGAGAAGGATCTCCTGGGAAGAGCGCAGGTTGCGTGAGGGTAGGTACCAGGAGACCATGTCAGAGATGTATGGAGGGGACAGGTTGTAGATGGCTTTGTATGTTATGGTAAGGGTTTTGAACCGGAATCTCTGGGAAGTGGGGAGCCAGTGAAGGGCTTGGCAGAGGGATTAGACAGGGGAG
>JARQOC010000005.1:54746069-54759481 GCA_033576535.1 Allobates femoralis | reverse complement strand
ATGCACATTACAGTACTTTTCTCTGCCCTTAGGAAGGCAGAGAGAAGTGCACATGTGCAGGAGCGCAATGAAGGACACGTCACCTACATAAAGCAGAAATAGAGGACGGCAATCACAAGAAGAAAGGAGCGCCGGATCTAGAGCAGGTTCACTTTAAATGCAGTGTACATTGGTTTTCAGGAAATAATATCCACTTTGCATGAAGTGAACCGGTCATCTCCTAAAAGCAACCTAACCTATCAATACATGTCCCTGCACCTTCCTATTACCATTATAACTATCCCTCTCTCTGCTAAATGCTTGCTTTCAATGTTCTAAAAATCATTTTTATACTTACTCATTAGGATGATAATGAATATATGCAATAGTCCCCCCTGGGCGTGTTGGTTTGCAGCCTCCATGATCCTTTATCACGCCCCGATGGGTGTGATATTGTAATAAGAATCCTCTCTGCCCCAGCCTGTGTCTGACGTCGCTCTCCAATTCCGGGTATGACACGAACTGTATATGGTGGCTCAGTGGTTAGCACTGTATATGGTGGCTCAGTGGTTGGCCTGTATGTGGCTGGGTTAGCACTGTATGGCTCAGTGGTTAGCACTGTATGGTGCTCAGTGGTTAGCACTGTATTGGCTCAGTGTTAGCACTGTATGGTGGCTCAGTGGTTGCACTGTATATGGTGGCTCAGTAGTTAGCACTGTACAATGGCTCAGTAGTCAGCACTGTATGGTTGGCTCAGTAATCTGCATTGTACATGGTGGCTCAGTGGTTAGCAATGTACGGTGGCTCCATGCTTAGCACTGTACGGTGATTCAGTGGTTTGAACTGTGTGCGATGGCTCAGTGGTTAGCACTGTGCAGTGGCTCGGCGGTTAGCATTGTATATGGTGGTTCAGTAGTTAGCACTGTACAGTGGCTCAGTGGTGTGCACACTACAGTAACTCAGTGGTTAGCACTGTATGGTGGCTCAGTGGTTAGCACTGTATATGGTGGCGCAGTGGTTTGCAATATACTGTGGCTCTGTGGTTAGCAGTGTGCGGTGGTTCAGTGGTTAGAACTGTGCCGTGGCTCAGTCTTTAGCACTGTGCTGTGGCTCAGTATTTAGCACTGTATGGTGGCTCAGTGGTTAGCACTGTATATGGTGGCTTAATGGTTAGCATGGTACAGTGGCTCAGTAGTCAGCACTGTATGGTGGCTCAGTGGTTAGCACTGAGTGGGGGCTCAGTGGTGAGCATTGTTTAGTGGCTCAGTGATGGAAGGTAGGCACACGGGAGCCAGAAGGCACAGAGGAGGAAGGGCACAGGGGAGGGAGAAGGCACAGGGACGCAGAAGCCACAAGGGAGGCAGAGTCATAGGGAGAGACAGCGCACACAGGGAGAGACAGTGCACACAGGGGCTGAGAGCACACAGAGCAGAGAGAAAGGCACAAGTAAGACAGAGCAAAGGGGAAGAGACATCACAGACTGGAGAGAGCACACAAGGGGACACAGGCACAAAGACTGTCCTCACGATGCAATAGCATCGGGCCTATTTCCAGTCACTTATAAAACCCTTTGCTAAATATCCATGTAGCCTTCTTCCACATTGACCGGTACTCACAACTGACTGGATCACCAAGGAAGGCATGCTTTCTGCTACAGTCGCAGGAGTACAATCTGAGGATGGGGCGAATGCACATCTCAGGAGCACTGTCTGATTGTCATTGTAGATCTTAGTCAATGGGTAGACCTACAATACTTTTGATCCACAGTACACTAGTTACTGGTCTATTGTGTAGTTGCAAAGCACACAGTCTTTGAATACCCTTTTACTGCTTACCAAGAGCGTTGAATGTTGCTGCATGTTCCCATAAACTGTCACCTTGGCTGGAAACTGGCTGCCACAGAAGAGCGTCCACATCGTGTCTCAGGGAGAAGCATGGCATCTTTTCGGGAGCGGCAACAAGTGAAAAAAGGAACTGATTGCCTCCAAGATTTATCTGTGGGAATAAAGTTAGGCTTCAGACTTGATGAGGTATTGACATAGGGGTCAGAAATTAAACACATTTTCTCACCAGGTTTTGGCTGACCCTGAGAACAGCAAAAAGTAGAGGCATAAACTTGAGTCTCACGCTCAGTCACTTATTGGGCTTCTTGCTGTAGATGCTGCAGCCCAGCTAGTCTTGATGAGCTGTTATCTAACCTCTGATATTCATTGATTGGCAGTTTCCAGTCTATGTGTAGCACAGACAGAAAGCTGTGAATCAATGACAGGGGCGGAATTAGACAAAGCTCATCATCAAGAAGACTAGTAAAGCTGCAGCAGATGAAAGAGTGATTTTATCAAAACTATATCATAGAGGCAGAGATTCTCATTTTCTCCAATTACACTCTCTTCAAAGTCAACATATTATTTTCTTAAAATTCCTTTTCCTGGCTCCCCCAATGTCTAATTTAATAAATTCAAACACAATTAGGACAGTTGCCCGGAAAGCTTAACAGAAAAACAACAAAAGATGTTTTGCCATAATTGGTCCTACACTGAATTAGAAGAAATTACTTCAAGACCATCAGTCAACTGAATACTGAGCCCACTAACAATGCAGCAGGGTGAGATGCATGGTGGTCACTTCCAGGCCAATGGAGACCGTCAGCTCTGGTAGTTGATTTTCTGGAAGCCATACGCCCAAGAGCTGTCTGCGGTCTTTAGGATGGAAAGTGATGGCAGAGAGAGCCATAGGCTCCTTGTTGTACCTCTCCCCTTGATAAAGCATTTACAAAACGTGCATTGGATTTTAAGGAGGACACAATAGAGGGTGAGCTGTGCACCATGTACTTTACTATATACAGTTTGTATTTGCACTTTGCGTCTTATACATATTGGTTGGATATGCATTTTATAATCTATTATATACCATATGGTATTGTATTTGTCACAGGAACGATGACAAATTGAATGTGCTATGGTCTCTAAAAATATTTATTCCCTATAACATAAGCCACTTAGGCCCCTTTCACACTGGCGTTTTTTTTCAAAATGTGGCAGATCCGGCAGATTTTTCGCATCTGCTGCCTAATGGCCGCCCTTGCGGCAGACCCCATGCATTGTCTTGAGGCAGTTGCGCCGTGAAACAAAAACGCGGTCAGCAGCGTTTTTTTTCGTGGCCGCTACTGCCGAAACCGCAGTTATACTGCACTTGCCACACCTGCTGCAAGCCCCATAGACAATGCATGGGGCTTGCCGCAAGCGCGCGTCAAGTGCGGCCGTTACGGCACATGCGTTTTCTTCGTCCGGATACGGACAAAAATGACAGTATGAAAGGGGCCTTAGTTTGATATATATTTGCTACTATATACAAGCTCCTCTTTTTTGATTTTTCCTTCTTGTGGGGCTATTTATCCTCCTTATCTCTGACCCAATATCAATTTGATGTACTTTTGGACATACTGCTTTTATTCAACCATATTATCTGTTTGTTTCCACTGCTGTACTACAGAATTGAACTTCGACACTAGCCTGGAGATTGAATAAACCAGCAGAAAGTCATGCCCCCAAATCTTTGACTTTAGGTTTGCTGCTTCTTAGGGGTGCAAAATGTTAAAAGAAGAGAATGAATGCAGTTTAATTCTTGCACCGTTTTGCATTTCAAAAAAGTTTGCACCTAGAGCAACCACCCTTGTGGCACCACACAATGCGCAACTGCTATGATTGACAGCTATGGGAAAGATTTACCGTAAGACAGTTTTGATATAGAAGGCCTAACTTTTTACTAATAAGATCAGACGGTGCAAAAGGCGATAATGTTGAAACTCCGCTCGCCCATGTTGATCATTGGCCACATGATTTTGTTTCAAAATTAAGACTATCATTGTGGGCGAAGATGCATTTTAGAAACTCGCAGAATTTTTAATTATCTGGCATTTTACACTGATAGCCTACTTTCAGAATAAGCTATTAATATGGTGGGAGTTCGAAAAATGAAGTGCAGCGGCGCTCTGGACGCTTCATACGAGTGTGGCTGGAGTTGTTGAGTTGAGCGTCGGTACTTGGCACAGCCACTGTCCTACTCAAATAGGTTTGGACGCCATTGATCATTTATCAATGGCCTACTTTAAGGCTAGAAATAGATTTGACTTTACAATACTTTCTCAATGAAACTTTTACTAACTTGTCCCATACAATTAGAGATAGGAGCCTCATTTTCAGGCACGCTCCTCCTGATCGCACTCCACATCTAGCTCAGCATCTGCCGTGCCGCGCTGTCTTATATCAGAGGCGATGTCTCAGTGAGTGATCTTGGCGTGCAGCAGAAGGACTGTCTTTACCAGTGCCGTATTCTACATTCTCAAGCTTTTCAAATCCGAGGAAAGTCCACTTGAGAATTACTGAATAAATTACATTGCCCGTGTATCTTTTAAGTGTCATTCTACATGGCATTTCACAAATTAAATATTAATAGTCAAAGACAGTGGTGATGAAAAGAGAAGTTCGGCAGCCCTGTGTTCACGCTTGATGTGTCTGACAGCCTGGCTTATCCTCAGGCACGAGACACATTGATCCCCCAAGATAATGGTTGGAAAGGTAGAGAGAGCAACATAGAAAATGGGACTAAAAAGAATGAAAAAAAAATGAAAGAAGTGCTATATGTAAAAGGGCTTGTTACGGTATATTACAGATAGAAGTGTTTTCACTTAGTTTAGAATAATGCACCATGTTTTTTACAGAAGAGCATGTAAATGTACTGAGTAAAGAGGGATTACAATGCAAATAAGTGCCGTACCCCTCAATAATGCTCAGAGGCCATAGTTCCCTACAGTGGCAGATGCACATAGGAACGTGTTACCACATTTTCTTCACCCGTTAAAGGAAATCTGTCAAAAGGACCACGCCTTGTAACCGGCACGCATGGGCACACAGGTCATAGGAAGCTAAATAAAATGATACCCTAATATCTGTGAGCCAAGGTCTTATTCCAGACAAATCCATATTTTTCTTGTATGTGAATGAGCTGTTCCAAACTATGGGCTTGATATAGGGCACCCTGAGACTCCATCTTCAGAGCTTATTATAAATGAAAGGAGGCATTACCAGTGTGATATGTGACGGCCGCTCTCTGCTCTTCTGACCTCACTGCAGAGCTGTGTGTTATTATTACTGACACATCTGCAGGTTCCTCTCAGCTTCAGCCTTCATCTCACATGCAGAAAGGACTGCAATATTGTTACAATACAGCAGAGCTGTGAGAGCTGCAGCAAATATGTTTGTAAGAAGACAAAGTTCAGTTCTGCTGTTCTGTGTTAGTTACATGTCTCACACTGGTAATGCCTCCTTTCACTTATAATAACCTCTGGAGGCACATCCTCAGGGAGATCACTGTCCTGCCCATAGACTGCAGACTTATGAATCCTCCCAGAGGATGTACTGTGCACTGCGAGGCTCTGCCGGTTACTAAGCCAGGAATGGCGGTCAAATGACTGCGAATGTGCGATATACACCTTCCCGGCTAGAACCCAAGTAGTGGGCATGGCCTCACTCAATACAAATGTATTGAACAAGACTGTGCCCAGTAGACAGCCATACTCACTCCATACACTTGTTTTGAGTGAGGCCCACTAGTTGGGTTCTGGCTGGAAACATGCATATGACAAATTTGCAGTCACGTGAACGCTCCTGGCTTAGGCACCAGCGAATCCTCGCAGAGCACAGTGCGAGCATTGGGAGGATTCATAAGTCTGCAGTCAAATAGAGTGACTGCAGACTTATCATTTTAGACCACACAACTCCTTTATCAATACTATTTTGATTTTTGTGATTATATTTGTTACTCCCCTCCTTCCGAGTGCTTAATTTATAAAAAATAAAATAAAATTATGTGGTCACTGAAATATAAGTTATTTGCAGGATACGTTTCAGTTTTGAATGGCACCATTTATTTTGCCATTACATAATAAAAAGTTGAAATGGTGTAAAAAACATACAAATTCCATCATTTCATAGATCAGATGTTTCTGTACATGACAAAAACAAATAGGCTTAATTTTATGTTTTTTTTTTTGCGTGGAGGAAAAGAGAAAGAAGATACGTTTTTTTAACGTTTGATTAAATTTTACTTTATTTTTTAGTGCCTTTACAGAGCTTGAAGCTGTGATTGCTTGATTGATTGTACTATATACTGCAATATTTAAGTATTGGTATACACAGCAAAACAAAAGTAGCAAAGCTAAAAAGGTTTTCCACTAGCTAATGTGATCCCCTTTCTTTTGCCCTAACTATTCCAAAGTAACGCTTTCCCAAAATACTTCTGCTTACCTACCCTACTCCGGTAAGCTGATCTCTCTGAGGGTTGTAAAACCTTTATTGATGTTCTGGCTTTGATCCTTTACGGTCTGGAGACCGGAATCAAACCAACTGAGCAAGGCACGACACTGGTGGGGGAGGGGCTGCCTCTCTGTGAGTGACAGCAGTATGGTCACACATGCCCAGATCAGACTTCACTCACCTCTCAGCTACCAACAGTTATGTTCCCTGCTCAGGTGGTCCGATTCCAGTCTCCAGAATGGAATGATCAACAATAAAGGTATTTATGAGAATAAAGCAGGGTAGATGTAAACGTATATTGAGAATGTATTAGTTAGGAATATTTAGGACAAAAGAAAAGGGATAATATTAGTAGCGGAAAACCTGTTACTTCTGTTTTTGAAACCTTCAAGCTCCCTCCCTCTGTCTAACCACATAGACGCTGCAGTCACTCCTGGCAGTGGAGTTTAAGGGTGTTAATATGCTGATTGTGTTCTCACATATTCCCCCAGTTTGAGGACAATATGTTTAAGATGATGTTTGTGATTCATCATGGAGAGCTAACTTAGCAGTGCTCATGATGGATACAGCATCATGTACCATTAAAGGGTTAACATCGTTTCTGAAACCTATAGCGTATAAATTATACAGTACAGATTTCCAGCATTGTTCCTTATGATGTGCACAAGTCTGCAGAACATCAAAGGAACAAATTCTTACTCTGTTGCCTGTGGAGGACGAGCACATAAATATTCTAATACAAGTACAGTGCAAACAAAGTGAAGCAGACCTCGGAGGACGACCGTTACAGTACTCATTTGGCACGCCACCAACTGTATTCAGTAAAGTCATTATTCTGATTAGTATTAAAGGTAAACTACTCATTATCATCTTCCAAGTTTCAATTAGTTCTCCGGGTCGTTATCTTCTGGGATAGATAGTTGACACACAAAAGACTTTAATTTTCACAGAGTGGAACATGTTCAAAATGGTCTGAAATCAGCTTCATTATGTTCACATACAGTAAAACAAGTACGTCATAGCGCAAAATAAATCTGCCACAACACAGGTTACAGAACCAGCTGTCCAAGCTGCCATTTCTCAGATCCTCAAAACACAATAGGACCTACCACTCCTCATGGTGACGACCCCATGTGTCTCATCGCAGCCAATCTTTTCCCAGACTAGGAGCCAAACGCGACACCAAAGGGTATAAAACACAATAGATAGCTGACAGTTCGACCGATCAGTGAAAGTGAAGAAAGAAAGTTTTTAAAAATATGAAAAAAATAAAGTTCAACTCACCCCACTTTTGGCCAATTAAAAGAAAAACTATTGAAAAAAAAAAACAAAAGCAAAAAACACATATTTGGTATTGCCACGTTCAGAATCGCAACATGTCGCGTCCCTGGTGCGGACGAGAGTGTGTGATCTGTACGCAGGCATCCGCCTGCGCACAGATCACATATAGGAGTGGATGGGTGCGCACGGCGGTCTGCAAGCATCTGCAGACCGCCGTGCGCTCCATTAGAAACATAGGGGCTGCCGTCTGCATGCAGATGCTTGCAGATGCCTCTGCAAAACGCTGCGGAGGCATCTGCAAATCTGAAGGCAGCGTTGATAACAGTAAAAGTACACGTTTGGTATCTATGAACTCGACCTGACCTGAGGCATCATACTGATATGTCAGTATGACCACATAGTGAACACTGTAAATAAAAAAAAAACAACAAAATACAATCATGAAATTGCACTTTTTTGCAATTTCACCACACTTGGAATTTTTTTCCCATTCTCCTGTACACTATATGGTAAAATCAATGATGTCATTCATTGATTCATCATTGATGTCTCCGGCCCCACTGAAAATCAATGAGGCCGAAAACTGATGCGGGTGCATCCAGTTTAAGCCATATTCACACAGTTACCAAACAACAGCAGTGTGAAACCAGCCTTACTACCTCTCCTGCCAAGGAGCTTTGGTATATACGACCTGTTCCTGCATGGGCGGACACATACATTACACAGGAGCACATTTATAATAAAAAAAAAATCCTATCCCGAGATATTAACACATCCAACATATACTTTTATTCTAAGTTCTATTAATTAAAATGTACAACTGAAGAAAAATGATTTATAACTTACATGCAGTCTCCATCTGGAGACTGGAAAAGCGGGGTGCCCCCCCCCCCTTGCTGGGTCCTAGCATGCCCCGCTGGGCGTCCTCCTTACTCATGCTGTGCCACCTCTTTTTGAAATTCCCGCCTCCTTTGCTACCATGATGCGCTGGGCCAGAACGTCATATCTGGCCTGGTGCATTGTGGGGCTGATCACGTGCTACGGCCCAGCTCATGCGCAGTGCACATATTGAAACCAGGCCGTACATGTCTTAAGCCCCCACATTGCACTGGGCCGGATATGACATTCCGGCCTGGCACATCATAGTAGCAAAGGAGGCGGGAATTTCAAAAAGACATGGCACAGCACATGGAATGAGGATGCCCAGCAGGGCATGCTAGTAGCCAGCGAGGGAGGGAGAATGAAACCCAGAGCATGCCTTTCCAGTCTCCGGATGGTGCCTGCATGTAAGTTTTAAATAATTTTTCTTAAACTTTATATGGCACTTTTAGATCAGACAGGGATGGTTAGGGATCAGCTAGCAAGGTGCAGGGACAGGTAGTGATAGCATAGGGGGGTAGAACGGGCTTACAAGTTTCCTTTAAGTTGACAGCCAAAGCAGTATTCTTGTGTGAGTATCCCTACACTACGAATAGGTAGTGGTAGGTGATAAAGGGTTGTTGAGTGAAAATAAAGTTTAACTAAATGTTCATGGTTTGAGCAAACTTAGGGTACCGTCACACCTGGTGTTGGCGCTGGAGTTGTCGGCAGTGATTGGCGGGAGCGCACACGTTTTTGGCGCCCCGTCAGCGTCGCCACACCCCATTTACATGGGGTGACACCTCCAGTGACGCACCAGCGATCTGACAGGCGGCATCGCCACCGGAGTGTCTCAAAACCCCAGCGACGATGCAGTACAATGGGTGCCTATGGCTCGCATCGCCTGTCAGGTCGCCGGCGTCCGTTTACACAGGGCGATGTGGACACATCACCCCAGATCGGCCGCCTGGTTTCACATCACTGATGTGAAACCAGGCCACCACTCAAAGGCGCCGACATTGCCCCTTTACATTAGGCGAGGGAGGGGCAATATCGTCGTCGATAGGCCACGCCCCTACACGGCCTAATACTTCGGCGGTGCCGTCGCCAGGTGTGACTGTACCCTTAGACATTTAGATGTGCTGGTTTTGGCCTGCTAATGAGCGCCAATCAACTAAACTAAAGTCGATTTGTGATTATTAGTCAATTTACACAAGTTGACAAAAAGGGATGGGAACAGTCTCCACTGAACCTCATGATGCTGGTAGCATCTCACCCATTGAAACGGGGCGATATGCTGACCATAAAGATGAATCTTACTGATAATTATTACTGGAATAAATGATCTGATCACTTGATTAACGAGCTTCTTACCTGTTTATCGGTTGACATCCATTGTGTCTACGGGAGCAATTTCTAAGCTTGTTTACATAGGCTAGAGAAGAGTTACTCCCCCTTCTCTGACAATTGTATAGCTCCCGATATCTGGCAAGGAATCTCGCTGAACATTGAATATTCTAACAATTAAACATTTTGTCCTTTTGTCATGAGCTTTGTGAGGACTTCTATATTTCTCTGAACACCTACTCATGCTTTTTCAGATAGATTCTAAGAAATCTAACAGTTCATACTTCATCTCTATATATTTCTACACTGTATACATCTGATGGGAGCGGGTTTTTTCATAAAAAGAAATATGTGCAATGTTAGACGGAGGAAGAGCCGCCTGGGGTGCAGAATAACCTAAATGATTTGGGTGAACATGGAAACAGCAGTAAAAAAACTTTTATCTGATTTCTACTGCAGAGACTATAAAATTGCTGGAAAAGCGCTTTATGCTTATATCGGCATAGAAAAAAACTTGTAACAGCAGAGCTACATAAGGAGAAGCAATTGTGTTTGTGTCAGAGCCACCTCGTACTAGACAGATCTAATAGGAAGAAAAGGAGAGGAGTCAAAAACAGAGGATGGGTACGTCTCACCGCCATCTGACTGGTTTAGCGGAACTAACACAAGGGTGTCCCTTTTTCTCCCTTCTTTTTAACATATTCATTGATCCTCTCCTGCGCCGCTTGCAACAAACTATTATGTTTAAGGCAGTGTTCACAACCTTTCTCACCTTGAGAGACACATTTAGTTCTGATGGTACGAACCACAACCAAGCCTCACCATCCTCTAGAAGTAACAACAAGCCCCATTATTGGCATAATGACAAGCAAGCTTCACGCCGAAAGCACATCCAGATCTTGTGCCCTCTCACCTATATACTACCAAGGTTCCACTTTATCCCATTGGTATATTAGATCGGCTAATCCCTTACACTATGCATTTGTTCTTGCACCTCTCTAACTGGCAGCATTAATCAATCTCAGGTTACCATTTTTATCCTACCACTGCACCCCACAAGCAATATACACAGTCTGTGTGCGGCTAATAACAAAAATCTGAGACATTGTCTTCATAGCTGAAGTGTGATAGGAGAAACGACCAACGATCTCCATGTTACACCCGTAACAGTGACATCCCAACGACGTCGGGGGTCACCGCATCGGTGAGTAGATCTGCCTGTGTGTCATCTCACAGCGACCACTTAGCGACATTCTAGCGATCCCTGCCAGGTCGTATCGTTGTTGGAATCGCTGGAATGTCGCTAGGTGTAACGGGGCCTTTAGCCAGATGGTTAAAATACAGTAGTTTAGGCACGTGTTTCAAAGCATTAAAACATTCTTCTTCAGGACAAAACTTTAATGCTTCGAACGTGTAGACCAAGTAAGCTAAAAGGCTACCGTAATTTATCCATCTGGCTTCATCTTTCTCAACATCTTCCACCAGCAGCGCAGGTTAACCCATTCCCTCTGGTATATTTTATTTACTTTTTTACACACACTCCCGTTGTGTATATGACACTAAAAGAAGAGAAGACAGTCCATTACCTGGACCATCTTTTACACGGGAAGGGAAAAATAACATACATATAGCGTGGCACATTTGATAGCAATGAAAAGAAAATGGCGCCATTCATTTTCCCAACATAAGAACATATATTCTGGCAGCTTTAAGCAGAGTAATGCCGGACTAGATGCAATGGACCTCTAATTACATTTTTAGAGAGCCGACAGATGGTTTCTCTCCAAACTCTTTGATGAACCTCCTACATGTTAGTTATGATAAGACTTCCATTGAAAATAAAAACAAATCTTTTATTAATTTCTACCTGGAAGGCGTGGAACAAAATCTGCCATAAATTACATATATCCCCCCCTATACATTTCTATACCAATCTTTCATGCACAACCCAAATATCAAAATGACAAAGAATACATCTTTTTTTATAACTCGCACTAAAAGGAATCACATCAGCCCTTTGATTATTCAATTAAAAGTAAAGAATATACAGTATATGATTGATGAACTTTTCATGAAATATCCAAATATTTTTCCTAGGCCCCTTTCACATCGCAATATTTTCCTGTCCGCGGGGATCCTATTTTTTGCAGGACCCCACGGACAGGAAAGGAGAGGATCAGATGTGTGCCTTGGATGCCAGTTCTGAGTCCGAGTCCATGATTTTCACGGATCCAGACACAGAAAGGAGCCCGACCCTGCAAAGCGCAGGCAAGCGGGGCACTTTCACTTTCACAGTGTATATACATACATTGCGAAAGTGGAGCAAGGGTAAAAAGAAAAAAAAAAAAAGATCCTCACCTCTTCAGCATGTGTCCCGTGATGTGCGCCATCTATCTCCGAGAGCTTAAGGACCTGTGTATCAGCTGACCGGAGTGGGGCCGATCGGCAGGCTGGAGATTTAAACCGCGCTGATGCAGTCATGTGACCTATCAGCTGATTGGGTTGCCCCACCCGGTCAGCTGATATACAGGTCCTTAAGCCCTCGGAGTTAGCATGGGCTGCGTAAAGACTTCTGCTGGAGACAGACTGTGTAAGGGTAGCATCCAATCAGCTATTGTGAACGCGCATTCCTCTGTTCACCAAACCGGACAGGATAAGTGGAGGTGCAGAGTGCAGATAAAGCAGGACATAACCTTTCTAGCTAACTGAGAATGAATATTTATCTCATCAGCCGACAGGTTTATTGGAGGGCAGGAGGACAGCATGGAGCTACTGGAATAAACTATACAAACGGTCTCCTGCTTGTCCTGTCGGATTTGGTGAACAGAAGAATGCCGGTCCATGAAACGTGACAGGATGTTGCACTCTGCAGAGTCTGCTTGAGCAGATGTCTTTATGCAGCCCATTCAAAGATGTGAGATAGCTAGGAAACTGCTGGGAGCTGCCATATTAAAAATACTGATTAATGACATTTTTGCTACATGGTTGCCTGATAAAGATTTTTTTTGTAAAAGTTTTATATTTAAAGGGAACCTGTCACCTAATCTATGGCCCCTAAACTATCACTACCTGCCCCTACAGACCCTAACTAGCTCCCTAACCATCCCTGCCTGTCCTAATAGGGCTTTATAGAAGGTGAATAAACCACTTTATAAACTTACAGTTTCTGTGACAGTGGGGCGTTCCTGTGGCCTCTTGTCCGAAGGGCGGGTTCCCCAGAGCCGCGCTCCCCCCGCCTCGCTACCTTCCTAACGCCCTAATGGGCGGCATTATCGATTTGAAGAGCGGGGAGCCCATTGGAATCATCCCGCCCCGCTCTTCATGACGCGCGGCCCGGAAATGACGATGAGAGCGCGTCATTTCCGTGCCGCGCATGCCCAGTGCAGCGGGTGAAGCCGATGCGAGTGCCGTCGTCGCTAGGCAACGATCGGCGTCTTCGGAAGGTGAGTATCGGCGGCCCCCTCACCCTCCCAAAACTGCACATATATATGTGTGTGTAATCCACATGTACATATGGATTACACACACACATATGTACATTCACTTTTATTAGGCACATTTCATATGTGCATCTATATATATATATATGCACATATATATAGTTAGATTGTGTGTGTGTATACGTGTGTGTGT
>JARQOC010000005.1:54691069-54743569 GCA_033576535.1 Allobates femoralis | reverse complement strand
GGGCCTCCCTACGCTGGGGATTCCAGCCCTCAGCTGCCTAGTTGTACCTGGCTGGCAAAGAAAAATGCGGCGAAGCCCCACGCCGTTTTTTTTCTTGTCAGCCAGGTACACCTAGGTAGTTGGGGGTGGATGGCAGCTCCTAGCTGCCTAGTTGTACCTGGCTGGCAAAGAAAAATGTGGCGAAGCCCCACGCCGTTTTTTTTCTTGCCAGCCAGGTAGACCTAGACAGCAGTGGACTGCCATCCACCCCCTACTACCTAGGTGTACCTGGCTTGCATGAAAAAATGGCATCTGTCTTCACCACATTTTTCTTTGCCAGCCAGGTACAACTAGTCAGCTGGGGGTGGATGGCAGCTCACAGCTGCCTAGTTGTACCTGGCTGGCAAAGAAAAATGCGGCGAAGCCCCATGCCGTTTTTTTTCTTGCCAGCCAGGTACACCTAGGTAGTTTGGGGTGGATGGCAGCTCCCAGCTGACTAGTTGTATGTGGCTGGCAAGAAAAAAATGGCATGTGGCTTTGCTGTATTTTCCTTTACTAGCCAGGTACAACTAGGTTGCTGGTAGCTGCCATTCACACCCCAACTACCTAGGTGTACCTGGCTGACAAGAAAAAAAAACGGCGTGGGGCTTCGCCGCATTTTTATTTGCCAGCCAGGTACAACTAGGCAGCTGTGAGCTGCCATCCACCCCCAGCTGACTAGTTGTACCTGGCTGGCAAAGAAAAATGTGGTGAAGACAGATGCCATTTTTTCATGCAAGCCAGGTACACCTAGGTAGTAGGGGGTGGATGGCAGTCCACTGCTGTCTAGGTCTACCTGGCTGGCAAGAAAAAAAACGGCGTGGGGCTTCGCCACATTTTTCTTTGCCAGCCAGGTACAACTAGGCAGCTAGGAGCTGCCATCCACCCCCAACTACCTAGGTGTACCTGGCTGACAAGAAAAAAAACGGCGTGGGGCTTCGCCGCATTTTTCTTTGCCAGCCAGGTACAACTAGGCAGCTAGGAGCTGCCATCCACCCCCAACTACCTAGGTGTACCTGGCTGACAAGAAAAAAAACGGCGTGGGGCTTCGCCGCATTTTTCTTTGCCAGCCAGGTACAACTAGGCAGCTGAGGGCTGGAATCCCCAGCGTAGGGAGGCCCAAGCGTTCTGGGCCACCCCCGCTGAGAATTGCAGCTCGCAGCCGCCCCAGAAAATTGCGCATTTATAGAAGCGCAATATTCTGGAGCTGTACCCAGCTCTTCCAGCTGCCCTGTGGCGGTGGCAGACTGGGTAATAAGGGGTTAATGCCACCTTTCTTTTAGCAGCTGGCACTAAGCCCGAGATTTATAATGTCGCGCCAATGTTAGACACGGCCATTATGAATCTCTATTTAGTATTAAAGAAGACACAACACCGAGAAAAATTTTTTTATTACAACAAAAAACACAAACACGTATTTTGACTCCATCTTTTTACTCCCACATACCCATCCAGGATCCTGGTAGAGGTCCGTCCGTTAGTGAAGATTCACTAACAATTATATTTGAAGGCTCGTGCGGTGAAGCATTCATGGTCTGTGTCACCTGAGGTCGGATAAAGCAATGTGTTTCTCTGACCTCATGTGAAACTTCCCACTTCACAGCGTGACCCACATAGAGTGAGTTTTCTGTTACCGATGTGAACAGGGTGACATCAGTGTAGATCACCTGAGGTCAGATAGAGTGACGAGGATTAACTCTGACCTCAGGTGAAGTTTACTGCGTCACCCAGGTCCCAGCGTTACACAAAACTCACAGACCCTCTCACCCTCAGTCTCTCTATCTCTACAAAATATATATACACATGCACACACACACACACACACGTGTATGTATACACACACACATGCACACACACACGTAAGTATACACACACATGCACACAGACAAGTATGTATACACGCACGCACACACACGTGTATGTACACACACATGCACGCACACACACACACACACACACACACATGCACACACACACACAAGTATGTATACACACACATGCACACACACACACGTATGTATACACACACATGCACGCACACACACACACACACACGTATGTATACACACACATGCACGCACACACACACAAGTATGTATACAAACACATGCACACACACACACAAGTATGTATACACACACATGCACGCACACACACACACACACACGTATACACACACATGCACACACACACACGTAAGTATACACACACATGCACACACACACGTAAGTATACACACACATGCACACACAGACAAGTATGTATACACGCACGCACACACACGTGTATGTATACACACACATGCACACACACACACACACACGTGTATGTATACACACACATGCACGCACACACACACACACACACACGTATACACACACATGCACACACACACACAAGTATGTATACACACACATGCACGCACACACACACGTGTATGTATACAAACACATGCACACACACACACGTATGTATACACACATGCACGCACACACACACACACGTATGTATACACACACATGCACGCACACACACACACACACACGTATGTATACACACACATGCACGCACACACACACACAAGTATGTATACAAACACATGCACACACACAAAGTATGTATACACACACATGCACGCACACACACACACACACGTATACACACACATGCACACACACACACGTGTATGTACACAAACACATGCACACACACACGTAAGTATACACACATGCACACACAGACAAGTATGTATACACGCACGCACACACACGTGTATGTATACACACACATGCACACACACACACACGTGTATGTATACACACACATGCACGCACACACACACACACACACACGTATACACACACATGCACACACACACACGTAAGTATACACACACATGCACACACACACGTAAGTATACACACACATGCACACACAGACAAGTATGTATACACGCACGCACACACACGTGTATGTATACACACACATGCACACACACACACACGTGTATGTATACACACACATGCACGCACACACACACACACACGTGTATGTATACACACACATGCACGCACACACACACACGTGTATGTATACAAACACATGCACACACACACACACACAAGTATGTATACAAACACATGCACACACACACACGTATGTATACACACACATGCACGCACACACACACACGTATACACACATGCACACACACACACGTAAGTATACACACACATGCACACACACACGTAAGTATACACACACATGCACACACAGACAAGTATGTATACACACACATGCACGCACACACACACACACACACACACACACGTATACACACACACAATCTAACTATATATATGTGCATATATATATATATAGATGCACATATGAAATGTGCCTAATAAAAGTGAATGTACATATGTGTGTGTGTAATCCATATGTACATGTGGATTACACACACATATATATGTGCAGTTTTGGGAGGGTGAGGGGGCCGCCGATACTCACCTTCCGAAGACGCCGATCGTTGCCTAGCGACGACGGCACTCGCATCGGCTTCACCCGCTGCACTGGGCATGCGCGGCACGGAAATGACGCGCTCTCATCGTCATTTCCGGGCCGCGCGTCATGAAGAGCGGGGCGGGATGATTCCAATGGGCTCCCCGCTCTTCAAATCGATAATGCCGCCCATTAGGGCGTTAGGAAGGTAGCGAGGCGGGGGGAGCGCGGCTCTGGGGAACCCGCCCTTCGGACAAGAGGCCACAGGAACGCCCCACTGTCACAGAAACTGTAAGTTTATAAAGTGGTTTATTCACCTTCTATAAAGCCCTATTAGGACAGGCAGGGATGGTTAGGGAGCTAGTTAGGGTCTGTAGGGGCAGGTAGTGATAGTTTAGGGGCCATAGATTAGGTGACAGGTTCCCTTTAACTGTACTTTATTTTAGTTATTATATTACATATCATGGAGTACCCCTTTAAAGTGTGTAACAGATAGTATTTAAATCCCACAAAGGAATACAAAATAGGACTGTATGCAACAAATTGTTTCAAATCCCAAACTCCTAAAGCAAATCAACATTATTGTCTATGGGAACGCCCAAATATCCAAATTTTTCGGTCTCGCATTCAATCATTCACAATGCCACATCTGACTAATTTTGCACCACAGGACCCTCTATGGGCCAGGTTTGGTTACCTAGATCCAGAAACATAATATTATATGAAGGGGAAGCCACAGGAGTAAAATCCATTTTACACACTTAGTTAAAGGAACAGCCACCGCCTTTCAAATTATTTTTGGAAAAAATTTAATATTTTCTAAACTGGATTGGGTCGAAGCTTCGTTACATAAGGGGCAGAGTAGAGATTTCTTAGAAACTTGGGAATCTTCCATCACTATATTCACAAACATTGTGCAAACTGATATAAAAAAAATGTCTCCGTTCAACAATGTGCCATCAGAAAGTAATTTGAAGAGCCTGTATGCTGCATTCAGGGAAGCTGTGTACTAAGGCTCTAGCCCCCCTGTACCCCGAAAAAAACACTTTGCAAACTTTACAGTTAAGAGGTCCCATGGGTCAGGTCTGATTAAGAGGTCCTCGCCGCTGGCAGGCTCCTACCCGCCTCCTCCTTGTGTGTTCTGCCTCCTCTATGTGTCTGCCCCCACCTCCTCTTGTTCTGGGTCTGCACTCCTTTTCTGCTCCTGCTGCTTGAGACATCAATGTACATTGCTAAAGCGAAATAAAAGAAAGCAATGGTAATAAAAATAATAGAATAAAATACCTCTCCACCGACTTTCCCAGGATGAGAGACGTCTACGTCCGATTGCTGCAGGACCTAAATCAGCTTACCGGCGGCAAACGATCAGCTGATGTGTCACCTGACAGCATCAGCTGAGCAATTTAAACCACCTGCCAAAACTGATCGGTTTTGGCGGGCGGTTTAAACTTTCAGCTAATGATGTCACGTCATGATCAGCTGATGATGTCACGTGAAACATCAGCTGATCGCGAACGGCCAATCAGATCATTCAAGTCCTTGCAGCGATCGGATGTCTTCCCCTTGGGTCCCCGGACAGCCGGCGGAGAGGTGAGTATTTTATTATTTTATTTTTAATACCTTTTGTTCACTTTTATTTTGCTTTCGCAGTGTAAGTAGATACACTGCAATGTCACACGGGGGAGGAACACCGGATTCTTCCTCCCCCATGTAACATCACTTTCCCCTGCGCCCGTGCTTGTAGGCACTGGAATACAGCATTGTGTAAACGACAATGCGTATTCAAGCTCCTTGTAATGGCGCCTATGGAGGAAAGCGCGCGCTATTAAGTGCAAAGAATTCTCATGTTCATTCTTTATACGCGCGCACTTTCTCCCCCAAAAGCACGGCCGAAAAAAGCTCAGAATCTGAATGGCAAAGGTGAAAGTCCATTCACTATGCTGGGAAACGCAGATGCAGATGCGCTTTTGGGGAAAAGCGCAGGGTGGAAAAGAAGCCGGAAATACTCTACGTGTGAACGCAGCCTAACTCCCTAGAATGCACGGTCTGCCCTTATCTGATAGATTGTCTGCCCTGAACTGAAACTTCCCCTCTCTGTTATGGCTGTGGGCAGTTTGGCAGACAGGAGAACAAGAGCAGAGAGACTGAGACTCCTCAGCACTTCCTTTTTTATTGCCTTTCACTTTAAACCTGTAGATAAGCAAAGTCTTTCTGTCTTCATGGCCCACAAGTTTAAATGGTGCACGTACTAGTGTAATACACCCAGTAACTACCCCTAATGCACAGTATAACCGGCTATCTACTCTTTTTGAGAGGGCAGCTCCTATATATTAGCATTCTGCCAGAACTATAAGTACTGAAACTTTCTTTTCCTCACTTACCGACATGCACGGTTACTGACTTTTTCCGATGTCTTGCCGGTTTGATATGAAAACTTGTGTCCCTTATAATGTCTCTATGCAGTTTGCCAGACTCTCTTTTTGAGTCAGCGGTATGTCTTTATCCACAAACAATATGACCCTGATATATCACTCACAATTTATTGAAGTCACTTTTCTTTCTTCTTACTGTAGTTTGCACTGAGGCTTTTCTGTACAAAACAGCATGTACGGTTCAATTTGGAGCAGAAATTTAAAAATAATGTTCTTTATTTTTCTCTTTGAATGTCGTTTTGTGACTTTTCGCAGGAACGTTGCACATCCTTTAAGATGTTACACATTTGCCTAAAATTTAGCAAAATTAAAAACTCAGCCAGAAGCCTTACTTCTGGTAGGAACTGGCACAAAAATGTTACTCAGACGCTTCTGCTCTATGCCAATCATTGCATTGGCTGCCTATACACTATAGGATCCAATTCAAACTACTTGTTCTCACCCACAAAGCTCTTCACAGTGCAGCACCTCCCTACCTCTCTACCCTCATCTCTGTCTACCACCCAACTCATTCTCTTTGCTCTGGAAGTGACTTTAAACTCACTTCTGTATTAATCGAACCTCCCACTCCCGGCTCCAAGACTTCTCTCCGAGCTGCACCAATTCTCTGGAATGCTCTACCCCAAGAAATTTGGTCTATCCACAACTTACACAGTTTCAGGCACTCCTTAAAAACACGTCTTTTTAGGGCGGCCTATCACGATTCCTAGCCAAAGTTATATAGACATAGCCTATCCGCTCCACCAGTCTCACATGCATCACAAATAATGGTTGGTGGCCACTTATGCTACCATCATTGTAAATAAGCCCCTGTACTTTGTGTCACTCCCACCTCATTGTTAGATTGTAAGCTCTTATGAGCAGGGCTGTCATTATTTTGTTTTGTAATGTATTTTCTGATAGCCGTTTCTTGTGATTATTTGAATATGAAACTCTGAATTGTGAAGCGCTGCGGAATATGTTGGCGCCATATAAATAAAGATTATTATAATTGTTATTTGGCCCAAGTAATATTTCGTGAATCTGTCTAAAAATCTGCATAAGCAAAGTTGTAGAGGAAAAACAAAATGACTTAGAAAAGAAAGAAAACTTAAAATGTGGTGCAAATGTTATAGAGATTAAGGCGCAAATATTAAAGCCACTAAAAAAGGAGAAAAATTACTCCAGAAAACTTGAGAATCAACAACAATGGATTGGTACCTATAGATGCAGGATCTTTCTTTCCCTCAGGGCAGAGACCCACTATGGGTGATGCATGCGACATACTCGCATGAGTCTCGCGTGACTCACCCGGAACGGCAGCCCCCTCTCTAGACAGGAGCGTGGAGAGGCATAGAAACACAAGTACCTGACACGCTCCTGTTCAGAGAGGCAGGGGCTGTTCTTGGTGAGTCATGTGAGACTTATGCGAGTATCCCGCATACATCTTGCAAAGTCTCTACCCTAACTCCCCAAAATGCATTGTGCCTGCATTGTCCAATATATTGCCTGCCCTGGAAGCCCTTACGTCTGCATTTTTTTTTTAATAGACAGAAAGCATGGCAAAAGAGAGATAGACTCACCCCCACTTCCTGCAGTTCATGATGCTGGTGTGGTGTCTCTGCTACTGGAGACAGATTACACTTGACAACAGGCAGTGGACAGAAGGGAATTACCTAGTGGCCGGCACTTTAAAGTAACTTTTTGGGGGTAAGACAACAGAATTTCTATATGAACTGACTGTCACGCCTGGTTGTCTAATGGTTAGATGGAGACTTGGATGGAGACGCTTACAAGTCAGTGTCTTGCACCCACTGTGAAATTAGGTGGAGGATCGGTGATTATCTGCAGATGCTGGAATTGGGCAGGTTAATCTTTGCGAAGGACGTATGAATCAAGCCGCATACAAGGTTATCCTTGAGAAACACTTGCTTCCTGCTGCTCAGGCAATGTTTCCCAACTCTGAGGACTGTTGTTTCCAGCAGGACAATGCCCCATGCCACACAGCTATGTCAATCAATGTGTGGATGAAGGAGCACCACATCAGGACCCTGTCATGGCCAGCCCAATCTCCAGACCTGAACCCCTTAGAAAACCTCTGCAAGGGTACTTTCACACTAGCGTTTTTTTTAAATTGCGGCAGATGCGGTGAAAAAAACGCATCTGCCGCGATTACAGCATACTGGCTGCACTTGCGGCAAACCCCATACAATGTACATGCGGGCTTGCGGCAGGTGTGGCAAATGCGGTTTTGGCACTTGCCGCACCTGCCGCAAGCCCGCATATACATTGTATGGGGTTTGCCGCAACTGTGCCGCAAGTGCAGCCGGTTTTTTCACCGCATCTGCCGCGATTTAAAAAAAACGCTAGTGTGAAAGTACCCTACTGTAATCAAGAGGAAGATGGATAGTCACAAGCCATCAAACAAAGAAGAACTGCTTACATTTTTGTGCCAGGAGTAGCATAAGGTCACCCAAAAGCAGCGTGAAAGACTGGTGGAAAGCGGACAAGACGCATGAAAGCTGTGATTAAAAATCATGGTTATTCCACCAAATATTGATTTCTGAACTCTTCCTGAGTTTAAACATTAGTATTGCTATTTCTAAATGAATATGAACTTGTTTTCTTTGCATTATTTGAGGTCTGAGAGCACTGTGTCTTTTTTATTATTTTGATGATTTCTCATTTCCTGCAAATAAATACAATATTTTTAGCTTTGAATTTCAGAGTCATGTTGTCAGTAGTTTATACAATAAAAGAACAATGTACATTTTACTCAAAAATATACCTGTAAGAGAAAAATCACAGAAAATGAAAATTTTGCAGTTTCTTAATTTTTGCCAGAGCTGTATACACCCCCCTACTTGGAACATAGACCCTTATCCTGCATATGACCCCCTAATCCTGGATACAGGCCCTCCTTCCTGCATATGGCCCCCTATGCTGGATATGGCACCCTTATCCTGGTACATGTTTTCCCCTATCCTGCATAAGGCCCCTTTGTCATGGTATACGCCCCCTGCTGGCGCGAACACTAAAATAATAAGCAGTTGATAACTTACCCTCCACCGCTCCCTGCTTGCAGCATCGCCACCCTCTTCCTGTGTGTGTGGTCGGCATACGATCATGTGACCGGAGCACCCAGAGATGATGTCAATGTGTTGTGCCGTTCACATGATAGGATGCCGAGCACACACACAGGGAGACAGCGGTGATGCTGTAGGCAGGGAGTGATGGAGGGCAAGTTATCAGCCGTTTATTATTTTAATGTGCACACCAGCATATTGTGAAGGGGGGTACCATATCCAGGATAGGGAGTGCAGGCTCATATAATATGCGCCGCTTCCCCCGCCCACATCTCCGCACTGGGTTCAGCACTGAGGTGATGGATAGTGGGATGCAGTGCATATATAATGCATAATGTGCGGGGGGCACATGACAATGGGCTGCCTCTGCAGCCTGTGCCAGCCTCTTTCAGTCCCTGGATACCGTTCCAGAGCTGCCCCTCCCTCCCCTACAGCACAGCATGTATTCGGATTACAAGATGCACCCCCAACTTTCCCCCAAAACTTGGGGAAACAAAAGTGTGTTTTATAATCCAAAATATACGGTACCATCCACTGTGCTTGTACTGTTCAACACATCGGTTTGGATGGAACGTCAACATGCTGTGCCCAAAACGCTTAAAACACTGATAGTGGGAACGGGCACTAAGGGTCTCAAAAAACAATTTTTTTTATTTACAAATTTATGAACTTAAAGAAACTATACAATTTTGGCATTGACTAATTGTACTGACCTGGAGAATCACGTTGTTGGGTCATTTTTACTACACAATGAACACCATAAGAACAAAATTACCAAAATAACGGGGAAATGTATTTTTATTTTCACAGTTCTTTGATTTTTTTTTCCCCAGTCTTTCAGTATTTCACATGGTAATATGAATAGTATAAGTCAAAGCTACAACTTGTCCTGCCAAAATAAACCCTAATGTGGCTATCAAAAATGGAAAAATAAAAAAAAAGTTATGGCTCTTGGAAAAGGGGAGAGGATAAAAAAAAAAAAAAAAAAAAATGAAAAACACTCAAAAACAAAGAAATAAAATCATAAAACGAAGGTGCAAAAATGAAAGTTGGCAGAGACTGGAAGGGTTTATGGATGATAAGTGTAAACCCACAACTTTATATGAATTGGTACTGTGATGTAGTGACCAACTGCATTATAAATGTCTGGTATGTACTGCACAGGCGGAGCTCTGCTGCAATGTAAGTCGTCTGGATTTGTGTCGCTGGGACTTGTAGTTCCAAATATTCTCTTTGAGGTATTAAGGGCTGGATTTACAGGTTAGCCAGAGTGCTGGGTGGGTCTGACTAACCACACACTTCTATGGATGTGTCAGCTAATATATCAGGTGACTGATTCTGGGTCACATGGTCTCTGATGCAAGCCAGGTCCTGGAAGTGCACGGTGAGAAGACCGCACCTGGAGCAGTGGACTATCAGGAGACAGTATGTGGGGAGCAGTCTATAATCCCTGCAAAGGTAACCTCATGAGAAGGGGCTTATGTACTGACCGAGGTCCGTGAATCAACTGTGTGGACGAACTCCCTTAGTTAAAATGGACTGTATTTCGCTTATGTGATGTGATGCCCAATGCTAGCTTATGTTTATTTTACATAAAGTGATTTATGTCTGGAAAATAAACCACACTGGACTTGATAGAATCTGTTGCTGTGTGCATCAACACCGGTGTCAAGTGAGTGTTCCCCAGCACTTCATGAGCACATTGTTATAGCACTCACAAAGCGCGAGCTGCTGAGATTATGGATTAAACTTGTGTATTACACCATCTCAACGTTCTGCAGAGAAACCGCCATGCAAAATGCTAAATAAAAGGAGCACAAAATACTCTGCAGTCCAACTTTTTGTATTGCAGGATCTTAATAGCTAAATGTGTGCAGAATAATTACCATAATTGCCTGATAAAGTCTGTAGCTTTGTAGCTGTAAATTCTCATCAGAAAATAGATATCACTTGCTCCATCGCCAGCATACACAATGTGACATATTCCTCATTAATATTCAGCTACAGGCTGATGTGGCCGCTCTCCCTATCAGATCGGAGAGGATCCACACTGGTTTTATCTGGAAACTATAAAGAGGTGTGAAGAAAGCATTGTTTTTCTTGAAGTAAGGAGATAAGAGATAAAAAATAGCCGTCACTGGCAGTGTAGTGTGTGAACAGAAACGTGGGATGGAAGAACTATTCTTAAATCTATATGAAGATAAAATGTGATTTGTACGTAGATGACATAATAAGGAAGAAAACCTATATATATTGTGGCAAAATCACATTCACAGCAGGGCTGTGAAGTCGGGAGTCGTGGAGTTGGATGTTTGGCTTATTGACTTCACAGCCCTGGTTGTGGAGTCGGTGTCTATGTTGGTGTAGTTTGAGTTGGATGTTTGGCTTATTGGCTTCACAGCCCTGGTTGTGGAGTCGGTGTCTATGTTGGTGGAGTTTGAGTTGGATGTTTGGCTTACTGACTCCACAGCCCTGATTCAAATCGCTAAAAGTGATGCTGACCACTCCAAAAAATGTAGAAAAGATCATGGGGTACAACAAAAATCCATTAAACGGAGTCCAACGTAACAATATAAACTAAGGACACAGGCCCCGATTCATCAAGATCGGCATTGTTGTTGACATTGGTTTTGAAGAGTATGTGCGCTGAAGTCGGAGACTCCTGATTTATTAATGAGTGGTGTGTGCCTCACCGCAAATCCAACTCCAGTCCCTACTTAAGTAAGATTCGTGGCGTAGCAAATGCCACCGCTCAAAATGAAATTGGCATGCCCCTGTACCACCACACGGCCGCCCACTTTATCAGCGCTGTGCAAATATGGATGAGCATACCAAAACTTTTTAAACCTTTGTACACCAGAACACTGGCATAAAAACTTCGATGAATCGGCCCCACAGTCTTTGACGGCATAAAGCCCCTATAGAAACTGCACCTTCAGTGTTCTAGTTGCTGCCTCTGTTCTGAAGAAACTGAATTTGAATCAAATATGTTAGTCAAGGAGCTAGGTGAACCCTGGGTGTGGCCAACAGAGTCACCGTTCTGCTTACAGATGTTAGTGTTCGCCACCTTTCTTATGGCCACTTTACACGTCCCAATATCGTCGTCCAACTTCGATAAAAAGTCACGTGGTTCGTGTGTTGGCTCCGATATCGTTCGTGCGTTGTGTGGTGCAAATGACCAATGCGACGCAAGAACGATGCCAAACCGATATCGGGGGAGAAATGAGCAGGCTCTCCAAATGCCCGATATTGGATGGACGTTGTGGCCGGATCGTGCTGTGTGACAGCCCAACCCCGACTTGGAGACCAACTTCCCCTATTCACTCCCATGTTAAATGGTCGTTCTGGGGTCGCACGTACAAGGGGGCATAGACATCGCAGTTGTGTTGCCTGCCGATATCGCCCTGTGTAACATCTCCTATGTGATCTGGGATTTCTGCCAAAAAAGTGAGCGCTCCTGTGCCGTTGGATACAATATTGAAACAATGTTGGGACGTGTAAAGTGGCCATTACAACAATAGCTTGTCTTAAGGGAGCAATGTTTGCAGAAAAAGCAGCTAATGCTGTCAATCACGGGGGAGAGAGATGATCAGAGAGGAGAGTGCACAGGGGGGAGAGCCCCCAGCGCTGACCCCAATTGTGATGTCACCGCTCTCCTGATGTAGTAGCATCTTGCACCCATCTAGTGAAATTATAAAGCAATAAAATAAGCCTCTGTAGAAAAAGACCAAATCTACCCCTGAAATAAATCACACTTGATGGCACTATGGCACTGGGAACAAAGACAAAAAAAATACCCTCTCTTATAGAGAGGTTTAGGACTACAAAAACATGGCTGCTTATTTTTTTTTCCCTCCCAAAAACATCATCACTCCCTACCATGGGTTGTGTAGGTCCATTCACTTAGTGCTGACTTACAATATCAGGCACAAACCATGGTCAGAGGATGCCGCCCCAACCCCTGCCCCTCCCAAAGAAGATTTTTTTCAACCTCTCTCTACCCTTGTACACAGCCTCGATACCAGAATAACAAATATACTGGGGAAGAAATTGGGAAAATAGTGCAAAGGACAGCTAAGGCCTGGGTAGAACAGGCTACAGTTGATCGCCGAGGGTAGTGTTTGGGGTAACATACATTTGGCACAACAGGAACATATAAATGCTTCAACACGTGATGCCAATGTAGAATGTTTGTCACACCGCATGTCTCAGGATTGTCTATGCAGGTTTGGATCCCTATGCCTTGGCCATGTAATATTCACATGGATACTGGTCATGCTATATTTCAGCTCTGTTAATGGTCAAGTAATAACCCTAAACACACACCCAAGATAGAGGTCTATGCTCACTGAATGACAAGCATACAGTAGGTCTTGATGCACAAAAAGAACAATAAAAAAATCCTAACATATTTTTAATCTCCAAGCATTACAAAGTGATTTTTTTTTGTAATATACTTCATTATCTTCCATCCCAGTTATTTCACTGTCCAGTTTATGCTTCATTAGAAGATGCTTTTAACTGCTGCTCAGCACGATCCATACATTAGAATGAAATTTTGCATGCCCATCTAAATAAAAGCACCACTAGTAAGATGTGCCGAATTCAGTAAGATGGTATACAAGAAAGCTAGAAATACAAAAAAGCGCAATAGGGTCTTGCACGTGGAATTATGTTCAAACAACAAAATGCGCTCACTTTGAAGCATGCATAGGCACAACTTCAACATACATTGATCTGGAAAAACAGACATGCCAGGCACCACTCAGAAGACCAACCAGTGACCTATTCCTGGTCATTCAGTATAAACTCCTTATGACACAGCTGAACCACTGTGGTGCGTTTCCGAGTCCAGAAGTCCAATGACAACTCATAAGCAAATCAGAAACAGCACTCACCGGTTCTTCTTGTGCAGGTTTTATTGGAACTCAGGGTTACATCAATGCAGGGAGGGGGTCTTCAGTCTACAGCTTGCTGTTTCGTGCAATGTGCACTTCCACGGGTCCTGTATCACACAGGACCCGTGGAAGTGCACATTGCGCGAAACAGCAAGCCATGGTCTGGCACTCTTGCACCCCCTCCCTGCATTGATGTAACTCCCACTTCTAATAAAACCTGCACAAGAAGAACCGGTGAGTGCTGTTTCTCTTTTTTGCTTATGAATTGTCATGGTCATTGTCATTCTACATATATTGATGTTCTGCAGTGTACATCAATGAATGTCAGAAAAAAAAGGACAGGATCCGTGCTGCTGATAATTCGAACAGTATCACACCAGGCAATGGGTGGATGCCTTCAAAACCCACTGGTTTGAGTGTTTTTTGCTCTCATGAAGAAACTGGAGGGCAATTCTTTTCTGGTGTAATTTACGCAACTATAGTGGGGTAATGTATTAAGAATTTGCAGGGCGTACCTCAACAAAATACTATTCATTTTAGCATAGCTCGCGAGGACTGGAATAAAAAGGCAAAGGTCGCAACATTTTTGTACATTTCCAAAACACGTCAAAATTTGGCGACATTTCAAGCTTTTTGAAGTTGCTTTAAGCAGCATTGCGGAGAAAACACCTTCATTTATAAATTTATGTACGGGACTTTCCCTGCCTAAGCCTCTCCGCTAACCCTTCTTCTACTCAGAGGGAAAGCCCATGCTCGACAGTATGGCCATGGCTGATTTGGCTCATTTAAGGTTATTTAAAATGTAGCAACATTTTTGTACTCTAAAATTTGCAATGTTTGTATTTTTTTGTGCAGTTGAGGATTAACATGCAATATTTTAAAAGTTATTAAAAGGGCAAATAGAGCAAAAAAATAAGAGAATTCATCAAGACTGGTGTTTTATAGGTTGGTCTTGATCCATGGGCCAAAGGAGTAAAATGCATACATGTTAACGAACGCAGCGCATCTTTCGGATGTCGTGCAGTGAAGTATACTTTTGCTACAATTTCCTGCAAAGAAAAAACAGACAAAAAAAAAACACTTAAAAACCCCCCATAAGTGATGAATCCGGGGCCATAGTGTATATGGGTTTTGCAAAGCAGCAGTTCAAAGCAGCTTCTAAAGGAGCATGCACTGGGCCCTAAAACAGAAGTGCAGTTAAGTGTTTGGGGGTGAAGGAAGCAAAATATTATAATTCATAACTTTAGTGCCTGGAGGATGAATAAATATAAAACAAGCTTCAAGTATTCTTTAAATACAAGAATACCCTTTTAAAATAATTGTATGTACAGTATATCTGTTCCCATACACACTGCCTGTGTATATGCAAAAAGAATGCTCACTTTAATTGACTTGAGAGAGACGCATACTGCGTTGAAATGCATCGTGGTTAATGGACCCGCGTGTTGTACACATTTTTATTAAAGCCTAAAGGTAATTTACTACTGGCCGTGGAGCTGTGATTATTCCCTAGCGCTTACCACATACTCTATCCTTTCTTCATCACTTTAATTTACAGTTAATTTGCTACAAAAGATTATTTTCCTAGAAGGTCACACTATTGTGATATTTCTGTGTATTCTGACCCTTAAACGTCTCAGGTGCTTCATTCCACAAGTCCTATATTTAATAAGATTGTGAATAGAGGTAATGAAAACTGCTCAATACTTGTCATTGTCTCATCGAATCTATTATAGAAATATAATAGAGTCGGCAGCTGCAATGTTCCAGGCAAACAATTACATTTCATACTCATTTTATTACGGAAGTCCATATAAATGTATGTAATGTATAGGATTTTATTCCCAGGTTGGCATTGTAGACCATATGACCACTCTGCAACGAGACTTCTTAGTTACTCATTATTATTGCATTCCCATCTTCTAATGTTATGGCAACACGTGCGTACGCCAACCACCGGACCCTCAATCAATCTGGAGAACGGAGCTCCATTGGCATTCCCATCTTCTAATGTTATGGCAACCCGTGCGTACGCCAACCACCGGACCCTCAATCAATCTTGAGAACGGGGCTCCATTGGCATTCCCATCTTCTAATGTTATGGCAACCCGTGCGTACGCCAACCACCGGACCCTCATCAATCTGGAGAATGGGGCTCCATTGGCATTCCCATCTTCTAATGTTATGGCAATCCGTGCGTACACCCACCACCGGACCCTCATGAATCTGGAGAAAGGGGCTCCATTGGCATTCCCATCTTCTGTTATGGCAACCCGTGCGTAGGCTAACCACCGAACCCTCATCAATCTGGAGAACAGGGATCCATTGGCATTCCCATCTTCTAATGTTATGGCAACACGTGCATACGCCAACCACAGAACCCTCCTCAATCTGGAGAACGGGGCTCCATTGGCATTCCCATCTTCTAATGTTATGGCAACCCGTGCGTACGCCAACCACAGAACCCTCATCAATCTGGAGAAC
This sequence comes from Allobates femoralis, assembly GCA_033576535.1. Lineage (NCBI taxonomy): Eukaryota > Metazoa > Chordata > Amphibia > Anura > Aromobatidae > Allobates > Allobates femoralis. Next base: position 54,727,171 of record JARQOC010000005.1, on the reverse strand, counting down.
GGGGCTCCATTGGAAGTCCCATCTTCTAATGTTATGGCAACACGTGCGTACGCCAACCACAGAACAGTCATCAATCTGGAGAACGGGGCTCCACTGGCATTCCCATCTTCTAATTTTATGGCAACCCTTGCGTACGCTAACCACCGAACCCTCATCAATCTGGAGAACTGGGCTCCATTGGCATTCCCATCTTCTAATGTTATGGCAACCCGTGCATACGCCAACCACTGGATTTCCTCATCCTCCATATTGCTGAGGCTAGATAATTCTTTTTTTCATTTGAATTGCTGTGTGGGAGTTGGCCCTGAACTCTGTATCCGGGCACTTTACCCTTGCTCAGCCCTGGCATGGGCTGGTGAGCTGATGAACTTATTTGTATTGCATGATGTATTGACCCATTGTCACGGGTGGCACGGATGACAGGGTAGAGGCCACGCGCAGACGGTCCCAGCGTTTGGCCAATCAGCCATAAGGTTTGAGGACGGTCCGTCTTTCAGGGGCATTTACCTTCTGTGTAGATAAAGAGAAGGTATGATAAGATCTCCCTATCATGGGGAGACGGCTGGGAAGGTCTTGTGCTCGGTCTGGTTTCTACACCAGTATTCTGGGTCTCTAGGACCCAGCAGGTTCTTCCCTCCTTTATAGGGAGTTTCATTGCCCTCCCTCGGTGCAGGTGATATTTCCTTGTGGACTCATTATCCTTGCTCCAAGCAGAAGCTGAGGTTGTGGAGGTTGCTGTGCTCTGCTGCAAGATAAGTGTTTTCTTTCCCCATTGTCTGTTTTTTCCTTGTGTTTGTCTTTAGTTGTTAGTGGAGGGGTCTAGTGAACCTCTCCATCTGATCCTTAGATAAGGTAGTGCTAGGATCAGAGAGGGACGAGGTTCGTGGTCGGCGACAGTTGAGGAAACTGTATAGGGACGTTAGGGCAGACAGGGTCAGCCCTAGTAAGACTAGGGGCCACCCTCTCCCTCTTGTGCCCATAGCTTTAGGGACTCCTTATTCCCCCCCCCGTCGTGGTCCTACGCTGGGTGCCTCTCCCGCTCCCAGCGTGACATTATCACCTGCCAATACTGTAACTGAAGGACAGGGGAGGAACCGATTTTTCTTCCTTTCCTTATGGATCCTGTGTCTGCTTTGGCCCAGCAGCTGCATTCTCTGTCTTTGGAGGTTGCGGACCTTCGGTCGGCTTTACAGGGCCCGCAACCGCAAAATGGTGTCTTGGGGAATCAAGCATTGGGTCAGGCCAGACCTGAACCTAAGGTTGCCCTCCCTGACAGGTTTTCAGGAGGTAGAGATAAGTTTACTGTGTTCAAAGAGGCCTGTAAATTATATTTTAGGCTTAGGCCTTATTCCACTGGTGATGAGCAGCAGCGTGTAGGAATTATTATGTCGCTACTGCAGGGAGATCCCCAGTCCTGGGCTTTCTCTCTGCCACAGGACTCTACTTGTCTCCGCTCTGTGGATGAATTTTTTGACGCCCTGGGCCTCATATATGATGACCCTGACCGTGTCGCTTTGGCTGAATCCAGGTTACGCCATCTCCGCCAGGGGACTCGGTCGGCGGAATCATATTGTTCTGAGTTCCGCAGGTGGGCTACGGACACGAAGTGGAACGATCCGGCACTCCGGAGTCACTTTTGTCAGGGTCTTTCGGAGAGGCTGAAGGACGCTCTGGCGGTTTATGAGACCCCTCCTTCCCTGGAGGCGGCTATGTCGTTAGCTATTCGTATGGATAGACGCCTCCAGGAGCGGAGGGGTAGACCTCCTGTTACTGGGAGCCATTCTCGTGGTGATTCCTGGTTACCGGGAGGTCGCGCGGAGGGTGAGTCGTTCCTCCCGAGTGCGGAGGAACCGATGCAGCTAGGAGGTGCGGCGGCCTCGAGGTTCTCCGCCGGTACCTCCCGGGGCAAGGGGAAGGGGGTCTGTTTTTTCTGTGGGAAAGGGGACCATTTTATTGGGGCCTGTCCCTACACCCCTAAACGGACTGGGGGCCTGGACCTTCTGTGACTATGGGGGGTGTGGAGGTGGTCGAGCGGGAGGTGTGTGTATCCTCCATTTGTACTTCCCGTTTCCTCCTAAGTGCGGAGGTGGCGCTGGAGGGCACAACGGAGGGTATTTCTGTGTTTGTGGATAGTGGTGCGGGGGTCAGCATGGTGGATGCTCGTTTTGTAGACGCTCATGGGCTTAACTGCTGTTTATTGTCTCGCCCCATCCGTATCTATGCCATCGACTCAGCACCTCTTGCTCAAGGTAGTCTCACACATATCGTACATGACATTAAGTTGACGGTTGGATCCCAACATCAAGAGACGATATCTTGCTATGTTCTAGACGGTCTCCCCGCTCCATTGTCCTGGGCTTGCCATGGTTGATTAAACATAATCCCGTAGTGGATTGGCAGTCCCGGGACATTGTGGAATGGAGTGATTTTTGTTCTGAGAATTGTTTGGTTACCTCGTTTTCGGTGGTGTCTGCGGTATCTCTGCCCCCGTTCCTATCAGAGTATGAGGATGTGTTCTCAGAGAAGGGGTGCCAAGACCTGCCCCCCCATCGGGCATATGATTGCCCAATCAACCTCGTTCCCGGAGTTAAACTGCCCAAAGCTAGGATGTTTGCTATATCGGGTCCGGAAAGACAGGCGATGAAGGATTTCATTTCCGAGAGTCTGCAGACGGGTCACATCAGACCCTCAACCTCGCCGGTTGCGGCTGGTTTCTTTTTTGTTAAGAAAAAAGATGGGGGCCTCCGTCCTTGCCTGGATTTCCGGGAGTTGAATCGGATTACTGTCCGTGATCCGTACCCCCTCCCTCTGATTCCTGATTTATTCAGTCAGGTAGTGGGTGCTAAATGGTTCTCAGAGTTGGATTTGAGGGGGGCCTACAACCTGATTAGGGTCAGAGAGGGGGATGAATGGAAGACGGCATTTAATACCCCGGACGGCCATTTTGAAAGTCTCGTAATGCCGTTCGGGCTCACTAATGCCCCTGCGGTTTTCCAACACTTTGTCAATGACATATTCCATCATTTGGTGGGTAGATTTGTGGTTGTTTACTTAGATGATATCTTGATCTATTCCCCCGATTTGGAGACGCATCAGTCCCATGTCAAGCAGGTGTTACAGGTCTTACGAGACAATAAGCTGTATGCTAAACTCGAGAAATGTGTCTTCGCCGTTCAGGAGGTACGGTTTTTGGGGTACCTCCTGTCGCCGTTGGGTTTTCGGATGGATCCGGAAAAAGTCCGGGCGGTGCTGGACTGGGAACAACCGGACAATCTACGGGCATTGCAACGTTTTTTGGGGTTTACCAACTTTTACCGTAAATTTATTAAGAACTATTCGGTGCTGGTGACGCCTCTTACGGACATGACTAGGAAGGGGACAGATTTTTCCGAGTGGTCGGAGTCTGCTCGCCAGGCTTTCTCCTCCCTAAAGCGTTGTTTTGTTTCCGCACCTATTCTCCGTCAGCCCGATCTTTCTCAGCCCTTCGTTGTGGAGGTGGATGCGTCTGAGGTGGGGGTGGGGGCTGTATTGTCGCAAGGCCCTTCGCCTGGGAGATGGGTGCCCTGCGCGTTCTTCTCCAAGAAGTTGTCGTCGGCCGAGAGGAATTATGATGTTGGTAATAGGGAGCTGTTGGCTATTAAGTTGGCTTTTGAGGAATGGCGTCACTGGCTGGAGGGGGCTGTCCATCCCATCACGGTTATTACCGACCACAAGAACCTTGAGTCCGCCAAGCGTCTCAATCCCCGGCAGGCTCGGTGGTCCTTGTTTTTCACGAGATTTAATTTTACCGTCACTTACCGTCCGGGGGTTGAGAACGTGAAGGCTGATGCGTTGTCGCGTAGTTTCCCGGGTGGTAGTGCTCATGAAAGTCCCGTTCCCATCTTACAGGAGGGGGTGGTTGTTTCTGCTCTTTGCCCTGATCTGGAGGGGGAGGTGTTGAAGGTCCAGGGGGGCGCCCCTGCCTCCTGTCCTTCTGGGAGACTTTTTGTGCCATCATCTTTGCGTCTCAGGGTGCTGTCGGAGCATCACGACTCCGTATTGGCAGGGCATCCCGGCAGTAGGGCCACCTTCGATCTTTTATCTCGCCGCTTTTGGTGGCCGGGGTTGCGGAAGGACGTAGCGGAATTCGTATCTGCCTGTAGTGTGTGTGCACGGGCTAAGGTTCCGCATACCCGTCCGGCTGGTTCTCTCTTGCCATTGTCTATTCCTGAGAGGCCATGGACGCATGTGTCAATGGATTTTATCACCGATCTCCCGGCGTCGACAGGCAAGACGGTAGTGCTGGTAGTGGTTGATAGATTCAGTAAGATGGTTCGCTTTGTGGCACTGCCCGCACTTCCTAATGCTCGGACACTGGCACAGGTGTTTGTAGGTGAGATTGTGAAGCTTCATGGAGTTCCCTCCGAGGTGGTTTCTGATCGGGGTACTCAGTTTGTCTCCAAGTTTTGGAAGGCTTTTTGTGCACGTTTGGGAATTGCTTTGTCCTTCTCTTCTGCTTTTCATCCTCAGTCTAATGGGCAGACCGAACGTATGAATCAGAATTTGGAGACTTATCTGAGGTGTTTTGTCTCTGACAATCAGGAGACTTGGGCGAGTTACCTGCCCTTGGCCGAATTTGCCCTTAATAATCGTCTTCAGGAGTCCACTGGCAAGTCACCGTTCTTCGGTGCATATGGGTTTCATCCTCAGTTTGGTACTTTTAGTGGTACTAGTCCTTCCGGAGTTCCTGAGGAGGACCGATTTACCTCATCCCTCTCCTCGGTTTGGCGGGGGGTACAGAGTAGCTTGAAGCTTTTAGGCGACAGGTACAAACGTATGGCTGACAGGAAGCGTGCGCCAGGTCCGGACCTGTGTGTGAATGACTACGTGTGGTTGTCTACCAAGAGTGTGAAGTTGAAGGTACCCTCTTGGAAGTTGGGGCCCAGGTTTATTGGCCCTTATCAGATAACCGCCGTGATCAATCCCGTGGCGTTTCGTCTTGCGTTACCTCCCGCTCTTAAAATCCACAATGTATTTCATAGGTCGCTCCTCAAACCGTATGTGCCGTCGTCTAACCCGTCTCCTTTGCCCCGGAGCCCATCTGCGTGGCGGGGAATTTGGAATTTGAGATCTCAAAGGTGGTTGATTCTCGCAGGTTACGCCGTTCTCTTCAGTATTTGGTGCACTGGAGGGGATACGGTCCCGAGGAGCGGATGTGGGTGCCGGCGTCAGAAGTCTCCGCCGCTAGGCTGGTCCGCGCTTTTCACCGTTCCCATCCGGATAAGCCTGGTCCTGAGTGTCCGGGGGCCACTCGTGGACGGGGGGGTACTGTCACGGGTGGCACGGATGACAGGGTAGAGGCCACGCGCAGACGGTCCCAGCGTTTGGCCAATCAGCCATAAGGTTTGAGGACGGTCCGTCTTTCAGGGGCATTTACCTTCTGTGTAGATAAAGAGAAGGTATGATAAGATCTCCCTATCATGGGGAGACGGCTGGGAAGGTCTTGTGCTCGGTCTGGTTTCTACACCAGTATTCTGGGTCTCTAGGACCCAGCAGGTTCTTCCCTCCTTTATAGGGAGTTTCATTGCCCTCCCTCGGTGCAGGTGATATTTCCTTGTGGACTCATTATCCTTGCTCCAAGCAGAAGCTGAGGTTGTGGAGGTTGCTGTGCTCTGCTGCAAGATAAGTGTTTTCTTTCCCCATTGTCTGTTTTTCCTTGTGTTGTCTTTAGTTGTTAGTGGAGGGGTCTAGTGAACCTCTCCATCTGATCCTTAGATAAGGTAGTGCTAGGATCAGAGAGGGACGAGGTTCGTGGTCGGCGACAGTTGAGGAAACTGTATAGGGACGTTAGGGCAGACAGGGTCAGCCCTAGTAAGACTAGGGGCCACCCTCTCCCTCTTGTGCCCATAGCTTTAGGGACTCCTTATTCCCCCCCCCCGTCGTGGTCCTACGCTGGGTGCCTCTCCCGCTCCCAGCGTGACACCCATGCTCAGTATAGATTATTAATATCAGATCAGTGAGATTCAGACTCAGCTCCCCACCTATCAGCCCCATTAGTTGTTGGGAGTCACTCATTTAGGACCATCATCTATTAGCTGGAACACCAGCCGTAAAGAGGGTTTCTTACACTGTAGGACCTAGCATGTTTATGTATTACACAGATAACATATTAGATTGAAGCAGAAATGTGTAAAGCTTCATTTTTACTCTGTAGTCACTGAAAGGAAACTGAACACTTAAAGGAATTGCCCAAGTTATGTAAAACCCTGCACCGTTGCAGCGCAGAGTCCCCCCTGTAATAATGTTTACATCAGCTGCAGGCGTCACAGACCAAATACCCAATGTGAAGTCTGCCATCAATCACTGACCTCATATTCTGAAATATTTTTATTTTATTTTTCAGCCAACTGAGCTTGTACTCAGTGGACTGATGCTTTGTTGGTATCATGGAGGCGTCACAGATGGTAACAATGCAGGTTCAGAAGGTCCCCATCTGCAATACAGCCCATTGGCACCGCAAATTACGTAATGAGAGTTGGGAAGGGAATCGCTGAAATGGCAAGCTACCATGATCGCGAGCCTTAAATACCACCATTATAGAACAACAGTGGCATGTAAGCAGTTAGCATGAGCGATCGTTGCGGTTAGAGGCAGATACCAACTCTGTAACACAGCTAGGCCCCCTTCACACACACCCACATTCAGCATGTGATGCACATGTACATGACGGACGGGGTTACATAGTAGTCTAGGTTGAAAAAAAGACACAGGTCCATCAAATTCTATCTTTCTCCACCAGTTATACATTATCCATCGCTAGATTTTATATAACTAACAATGACATGTGTGTTTTAAATGCAGGTATAGTATCTGCCATTACTATCTATTGCAGTATGTCTGTCATGCCCTCGGCCGCAGGGCCGGGTCTCTGCTAAGCAGGGAGATCAGTGCCCACCACGCAGCTCCGCTGGTTCTGCTCACCCTGTCCATGGATCCATGGGGTCATTTGCTTCATTCTCTGCTAAGAACCTGCATCCTCTTGGCAGCTCTCCTAGAAATGGTCTTAGAATGCACGTGCCGCTTCCTGCACATACTTAAAGGAGTAATACACCTGTACCCCATTAGGACTCCGACTGAGTACTGAGCTGCTCTGTGCATAAAAGGCATCCTTCCAACTAAGGGAGGTGCCTGGGCAACTTGTTCAATCTTTAGGAAGTTGCCTCTGTAAGGTCGCACTCTGCAGTGCTCTGCGATAGGAAGACTGTTGCTTTGCATGATACCAATACCTCTGTCTCCACAGAATCCTCTTCTGGCAGTTCCTTATCCTGGATCCCTGCAGACATCTTATCCAGATCGTTCTGCAATATCGTACTGTCAAACTCTGATTTTATTATCCTACATAGTTTTTTGTTATCAGCAAAGACTGCCACTTTACTCTCAATCCCATCCACAAGTTAATTAATAAAGAGAATAATAAGGCATTGGTTCTAATACAGATCATTGGGGTCCACACTGTTCCCAGTACTGATCCATTGTGGTCCACACTGCTCCCAGTACAGATCCGTGTGGTCCCCTCTGCTCCCGGTACAGATCCTTGAGGTATCCACTGCTCCAGTACAGATCTTTGTGTACCCTCACTGCTCCCAGTACAAATCATTGCAGTTCTCACTACTCCCAGTACAGATGCATGCGGTCCCACTGCTCCCAGTGCTGATCCTTGTGGTCTCCACTACTGTCAGTTCTGATCCTTGTGGTCCCCACTGCTCCCAGTACAGATCCTTGTGGTCTGTACTGCTCCCAGCACTGATCCTTGTGGTCCCCACTGCTCCCAGCACTAATCCTTGTAGTCCCCACTGCTCCCAGTACGGATCCTTGTAGTCCCCACTGCTCCCAGTACGGATCCTTGTGGTCCCCACTGCTCCCAGTATGGATCCTTGTGGTCCCCACTGCTCCCAGTACGGATCCTTGTGGTCCCCACTGCTCCTAGTACTGATCCTTGTCGCCTCCATTGCTGACGTTATCCCTCAGATTATAACTGATTATTGGGGGTCTGAACATTGGGCGACCTTGTGATGATCTTCTTCTTTAAGCCGCTTCCAATATTAGAAGATAATTTATTGGATTTTCATATGAAAAAGAACAAATCATCCTATTGAGAATGTGTGATAATAATTAGGGTCAGTGCTCACATGGGAACATGGAGCAGTCATAGATTAGGGCAGGAAACGTCAGAGAGACACCTACACAAGAGCTCATATTTTATTAAATACATCAGTGGGGTGTTAATATAAATGTTAGATATATTCTGTATTGATTAGTCATGGCAGTATCTTACCACATGAGTAGCTTTCATCGTGTTACCATCAAATCTACACAAGGTTGTACTGTCCTCCAGAGTCATGTCACACTCTTCCAGCTCCTGAGCGTTACATGGAGGCTTCTCACGCTCCGGGTCTGGATTCTGATAGAGAAACACAAGAAATAACCAAGACGTGTAAATTTAGGATATTATATTTTGATTACCTTTTAAGAGGTAAATCTTCAAATTTACTAAGGCTCCTGAGTTAATCCACTCCAATTTAAGAACCAACGTATTCCAAAATAGAAAAGGAAAGGACTGGAACACAGATGAATGGAGTCATCTCAAAGATAGGAGGCTCATGGAGGTCATGAGAGCTAGGGCTAGGGGAATTTAGTCTATATAGCCCCCTGTCTTATAATAATTAGACTTCAAATTCTTTTTCTACGACCAACAGGCATTTGTCTGATGCCCCAAAACTTGAGATGCTTAGGATTATTTAGATTAATTGTTCTCTTATGTTGAGACAATGGAGTATTGATCCTTGTATTCATGGAGCTGATATACCGTGCTTTTCGCTTTATAAGACGCACCCCAAATTTTGATGAAGAAATTAGGAAAAACAGGGGGTCAGTCTAGTAATAAAGTGCATCTTATACAGTCAGTGTAGCTTACCGGGGGTACGGTGGAGTGGGGTTACAACTGTAGGTCAGCGACAGCATAAGTTGGGTAAACTTGGGGCTGGGAGGAGAGGATGTACTGATGGCGGCAGCATGACTAAGGCTATGCAGCAGGGGTGTCCCAGCGGCAAAAGCAGGGTGGGGCAATCCTGCGGGGATGTCCCAGCGGCAGTGGTACAGTGGAGCAATGAAGTGAGGTGCCCCGGCGGCACACGGTTGGTGCCATTAATTACCCCTGCAGTAGATGCGATGGGCTCATGAATAATAACTGCCTCAGCAGCGCAGGTGCCGAAGATGATCTTAGACTGACGAAATCTCAATTTGTTCATGTGGCGCAGTGGACTTCAGGAAAATGGCTGTGATGCATGCACAGATTGAGATCTCAGCTATCCAAAATGTCCATCTGTGCCATATTCCTTTAAGCCCATAGCGTGTACTGCTGTGACATCAATGGCACTGATTGTGTGCTGCCGGAAGACCCCCCTCAGGGTTGCCCCACCATGCTGCTGCCACCAGGGGACTCCCGCAGTATTGCCTCACTATGCCACCACCACAAGGAAACCCCATTCTTGGGTCCACACCCTGCTGCCTGTGCCCCAAGCTCTACAGCCTGATATAACTGGATTATAAAATGCACCCCTGCTTCCCCCACTTTATTTTATTTTTTTTAGGAGAAAAGTGTTTTATAATCCGAAAAATACGGTATTTCAAGATTCTTCTCCTGATTTCTTGATCTCTTTTTCCAACATAAAGTTTCATACAGGGACACATGAGTGATCCCCTTTGTTCCACAGTTAAATCAATCCCTTAAATAATAACTGGGATTTGTTAAAGGTACAACTTCCTCTTGGGTTAAAATCCTCAATCTCTCGGAACAGCGGAGTCATTTTAATTGGGATTAATGTGGCCACATGTCTGATTTCCACAGGGTTTTACCCTCTTCGGAAAGGGATTCCTGGGTGTCACAAATAATCTCTCTGACATCAGGGTAATCCCTTAAAATGGACCAGTGATTACACAGAATATCATATACTGCTGTCGCTTTATCTTCGTATGTTCTGCTACATCTATTTTATTCGATGACGTTATTTTAGTTGGATTCAAAAGTGAGTCATGACTGACCGGATGAGCCCTATTAAAGGCTTTATGAAGTAGCCTTTCTGGATACCATCTTGTTGTAAAATGTTAAAAAAGATTTGTAACCGCTTTAGAAAAAGATAATTTTAAAATAATTACGTTTCGCTCAAAGATATTGGGCAACAGGAATCCCTGCCTTATATGGGTTGCCCCACGAACAATGTACATTTCAATTAATAGATCTTGAAATAATAATAATTTTCACAATTAGATGTGTTAAAAAATGTTCCTGTGCTGAGATAATCTTATATACCGTATGTGTCCCTGCTATGTACTGTGTAATGGATGTGTCTGACCATACAAAGACATGGTCTGATCACATCACATATCCTGTGCTGAGATAATCTTGTATATGTGTCCCTGCTATGTACTGTGTAATGGATGTGTCTGACCATACAAAGACATGGTCTGATCACATCACATATCCTGTGCTGAGATAATCTTATATATGTGTCCCTCCTATGTACTGTGTAATGGATGTGTCTGACCATACAAAGACATGGTCTGATCACATCACATATCCTGTGCTGAGATAATCTTATATATGTGTCCCTGCTATGTACTGTGTAATGGATGTGTCTGACTGTCCATTACACAGTACACAGCAGCAGAGACACATATATAACATTATCTCAGCACAGGAGATGTGGTATGATCAGACCATGTCCCTGTGCAGTCAGACACATCCATTACACAGTACATAGCAGGGACACATATATAGGATTATCTGAACACAGGAGATGTGGTATGATCAGACCATGTCTCTGTACAGTCAGACACATCCATTACACAGTACATAGCAGGGACATATATCAAAAATCTTATCTTTTTATTTCTGAAGTTCTTGGTACATACATTGGCCAATGTCTGTTTGCTCATCAACTGCGACAAAGTGACTTCAGGTATGATGAGTCCTATCGCTGATATCCCTATCCTCCTTGTCCACCCCCCACCTCTCAGTGGGCAGACTCCATCTAGACCCTCGATCACCTGTAGGTTAATGAGGGTGCACATTGCAACATGGATGATCGAGGGTCTGGATGGAGTCTGCCCACTGAGAGGTGGGGGGTGGGCAAGGAGGATAGGGATATCAGCGGTAGGACTCATCATACCTGAAGTCACTTTGTCGCAGTCGATGAGCAAACAGACATTGGCCGATGTGTGTACCAAGAACTTCAGAAATAAAAAGATACGATTTTTGAGTTTTTTTAAAAAAACGTAAGTTTTTAAACTTTTTCCTCAAATACATATAGCTTATAGCATTTGTACATCATTGGTAGTAGCTGTGTGCTGCAAGGATCTTTTTCAAATCATGTATGTGTATATAAATGTATGTATGTATCTATGTATGACCGGACATAGTTCTTGTTGTGCACTCTGTCCCATCACTGACAGATTTAAGAAATTGTTTTTCTTACCAAGTCCTCAGATGTGAGATGCATCAGTTGTTCAGCGATTGCTGCACATTGAGCCGGATCTGCAACAAACTCTCCTTGTTTATCGCCGACAATGACGTCTGCCCACGTACAGCCTACATCTCTCTTCACCAACTTGACCTCCACGCTGCAGAAGACAAAATAGTATATATGATGATCTGCTGAAAACCAAGAAAAAATACAAATATTAAATATTACACATTCCCCATTCATGGTGTATCTGAAGAGATAATGGTCACCCAACATCGGGATGAAAACAAATGGTATAATAGGAAGGAATACGTCCTGGTGGTCACCTTTACCAGTCAGTGGGGACCGTCTGCATATATCGGTCAACGTTCAGAGCATGCTGAGTTGAGTAAAATGTGGCATATTCTTAAGAGGCATCATCTTCTGAATGCATTTATTGCATCTTGCCTTTCCATCGGCTCCCTGCCTCCACAGTGAAGCAGTCACTAAGGGTGGGAGCCACATGCCATCTGCAGCCTTCCCTATGAACAATAAATAAGGCTCATTGTGGTGTAACTACCTCTTAGGCTGCTTTCACATCACAATTGTTTTCCTGTCCGTGGGATCCTACTTTCTGCAGGATCTCACAGACAGGATCGGAGGTGAACTTCAAGGCTATTTCTGTATGCGGGGCCGTGATTTTCAAGGGTCCGGACACAGAAAGAGCTGTGCGGGGCACTTTCACTCCCGCAATGTATATATATACATTGCGGAAGTGAAATTAAACAAGGGTTAAAAATTAAAAAAATATATATTCTCACCTTTCAAGCGATCCCCCGATATCGGCATCTAGCTCCAAGCTTTGTAGGACCTAGGAAGGCGGGCTATCCGATCAGCATCATCAGTCACATGACCGCAGTTTACCGCAGTAACCGGTCATGTGACCCGATCAGCTGATCGGGTTGCCACGCAACACCAGGTCCTGTCCTGGGATGCCGCACATCGGGGGATCGCTGGAAAGGTGAGAATATAATTTTTTTTTCAACCCTTGCTTTTAATTCTGCAATGTATATACCGTATATATATATATATATATATATATATATATATATATATATACATTGCGGAAGTGGAATTAGACGGCATACGGCAGTTTTAGTGTACTGAGCATGCTCAGTACACCAAAATCGGGTCAGAGAAACGATCCTGTGTTTTCTCAGACCCGCGCTCCATAGGCCCCATGTTAATTGGCGCGGATCATGTCAGATCCAATTGTGTCCGATTTGGTTCGCTGTGCCCAAAATCGGAGCAGTCTCAGATTTTGGGTACAGCAAAAATTCGGACGGAATCGGATCTGACACAAATCAGATGCCATTAAGGGCAAATCCAATGTGATCCGATGCCCATAGGCATACATGGGGGCCAAATCAGAACCATGGCTGTCCGTTTTACAACGGACAGCCACGGATGCCCACAATACGCAGTGTGAAAGCAGCCTTACAACACCTTATGCATGTTCCATTACTTTTGAAAGGATATCTTTCCACTCTCTGAATACAAAGGCTAAGCCTACCTCAATACAACTGTATTCCTAGCAATTGCTAACAAAGGATAGTCCACTGTGGGTGTGCACTGCTTCATCTGACTCCATTTTGCTGGCCAATCAAGCTCATAATTATATAAAAAAACATAGTCTTCAAGTAATTTGAATATGAGGAGCCAATACAATTACATACAAAAAAAAACACTGACAGACTTCCATAGGGCAATCTAAAAGCCGGGGACCTACACACGATATAACTACCATAAGATTGTCTTCCTGACGAAGGGTCATGCTTCAGCCGAAACATCGTTTGGAAACCACTCTCTTTTGCACAAGAAAAATAGAAAAACTTTAAAGGCCACAGTTCTGTGTTCACGTTTTTGATGTGTGCTGGGGTTAGATCTTTTTATATTGTCCATGGGCTGGAAACACAACTATATCTGCAGTAAGCAGGCATAGAATATAGAGGTTTCTGGTGTGAGAAATGTTATATCTGTTTGGCAGAGGAGGCTGTTTCTGCAACATGGCAAGAACAATGTAAGAAGATAGAGGTCGTGATCGGTTAAGTCACTAAGGCTGGCTTCACACCACGGCAGAGTCCGGTCCGGGGCTGTCAGGGATGACCCTGACAGCCCCGAACTGGGTCAGCACACAGAACCGGAGGGCCCAATATGCCCCATGGTCCTGTGTGCAGCCGGACGCAGCTGCAGCTGCTAATGATTCAGGACCATGGCTCGCAGGGACTAGCCGCGGTCCTGAAATCATAGCGGGTGCAGCCGCCGGTGTCCGGTTCCCAGATCCTCCCGGACCAGGGCAATCCGGCCCCATAGGCTCCCATGCTAGGGAGCGCCGGATTGCCCCGGATCTGGGAGGATCCGGGCTTTTGGAAGCAACATTTTTGTGTCCGGTGAGAATAATCTGAATTCTCCCGGATTCATCCGGAGAGATGGAAACCGGATGGCAGAGAGCTGCCATCTGGCTTCACAGGCTACTAAGGGGCCAAAAACTGGTCCGGGGCTGTCTGGTTTACACGGGACAGCCCCGGACTGGACTGCGCTGTGGTGTGAAGCTGGCCTTTCACCATTGCTCTGGCAGAATCAAGTTACAATTTTTGGAACATTATCACTTTGTAAAAAAAAATTTTTTTTTTCTTATTTTGTTTTTTGCTGCTTATTAGTTTTTAATAAAGTGGGCACCACTAAGTAGTAGGTGACATGACGGGACCACTCACACCACAATCTACGATAAATTATAGAACAGATGCACAGGCATGGCATAGTTTATTTTTTGCTTGGACAAGAAAAATATATTTTTCTAGTGGACTCTGGACTAAATGCTGAGTTAGACATCGAGATAATTGGGAACAATTGTCCATGTTGGCTTGTTAGAATTTCCTCCAAAATACTCAACAAAGACAAAAAGTCTAGGGATGTCTACCTACCCAATGAAAATATTTTCTAGTTAGCTTCTGTGTGTGCCAATCATTTCTGTTGCCCTGATCAAACCATGATGGACATAAAGTTAGTAGTATTGAAAGGTCATTTCAAATCCCAAAGAGACAGAAGAGTCTGGGAATACAAATTGATGATGACCTTTGACACATTCAGGGCAGGAATGAATGAAGAAATCTTCAAATCCAGGACCAGACCACCAATCAAAGGACAATAAAAGTCTCACACCTCTTATCTCAAGAACGCTGATACTTACTACCCCAGTTGCTCATCCCCCTACTAACACTGACTATTCTATGTTCTGCTGGTGTTATTTACTGCACTGATCCATGCTCTGCTGTGTATTTAGAATTTGTATTATGAGCCTGATGAAGAGACCTTAGAGTCTGGAAAGCTTACTATTTGTTACCATCTTTTCAGTTAGCCATTAAAAGGTATCAACCACTGAGGAGCCTCAGAATTGAATATTATCTCCACTTAGCTTCTCAAATTAAGGACAGAAAAACACTATGAGATACTCGCATGACTCACCCGGAACGACCACAGACTCTCTGGACGGTTGCACTTCAGCTGCTGTCTTCTATGAAGCTCCACACTGTCATTCAGAGAGGCAGGGGCTGTTCCGGGTGAGTCATGCAAGCAGCTCACATGCAGCTGCACAAGTGTGTCTCCGGCCTAATTTTCTCAAATGTTGGTGGATTGGAGACATTATTCAACAATGGGTTCATATAGAATCATCCCTTTCCACTACAGAACACCTTAAACCTTTACTCATCACATCCCTATCCATACATCTTCCCTTGCCTCTGATGCCGCACACGACCTCCACTTCTTCACAGATTTGGAAACAATTTAATTGGAGAAATGGCAAGATTAATCATTCCCTCTTGGCACACATTGATATCCATCTTAAAGACTGGAACAAAAAGGGATCCCCCAAGATCTACACCAATGTTACCAGGTGTCATAGAAAGGTTTCTATATTCTAAATAAAGACTTCTCGGTTGTCGGTTTCAGCAGTCAGGCCCATTCCAAATTTTCCTAGAGGAAAATTCCAACATATACGATGTAAAATAGCAAAGATCAATTCACTAAATCCATCCCTTTCTTGTCCTGATCTGTGTAACTCCTTCCCTTGGGTCTCTTCTTTATCATTTATCCTCAAAGCCTTCTATTGCGCTACATGTGTAAAATCAGCAATGAAAATTATTTTCGGATGGTGCCAAACATTAGAAAAACATAGTATTATTAATGATAGTATCTCATCTTTATGCTGGAGAGATTGTGTAATGAAGGGAACACTCATACTCGTACAAATTCTCTGGTCCTTTTCAAAGTTGACAGATCTGTAGACATCCAACGTTTTTGGTCTCTTGAGTTCTTCCCACTTATATTTCGCCTTCTGCTTCTCTAGTGCTAATCGTATTGGACATTGACAACATTTCATCCTGGGGTAAAGTAATTAATGCCCATATTTTTATACCCAGGAGTCCAAAGATGGCAGCGGTCTAAGGAACTGCGTCGGCAGTTCCTTATTTAGTTCCTTATTGAGCTGTGTGTGTGGCAGCTGGCGGGCTGCATGCGGCGGGTTCTTGGCATTGGTTTCTGGTTTTTGGGCGTCGGTGGCACTGTGCAAGGGACCAGTATCACCAGAAGGTGCCATATTTGCACACCCATTACTTGGGTGTGCATACATGGATGCTGCCAGCACGTGATACGCGGACATCCTGACGCCGCAAGTGATGATGGGTGAGACAGCACATTTTTATAAGTAGATAGAGGCTGCAGTCTTTTAATATATTATATAGAGGCCGTGGGCTGTTTCTCTCACCTCGGTGCACTCTCTCCCCCCTGTGTGCTGTCTCCCCGTGTACGATGTCTCCTCCCTGTGCGCCCTCTCTCACCCTGTGTGTTTCCCACCCCGTATGCTCTGGTTCCCCCAACCCTGACAGGGGGCCCCTGTGCACTGTCTGTCTACCCCTGACAGGGGGCCATAATGCGCTTTGTCTCTGTCAACCCCGACAGGGGGCGCCTGTGTGCTCAGTCTGTCCTCCCTTGACAGGAGGCAATAGTGTGCATGCAAATTATCCATGTGGACTGGTAGTGTGACTCAACTGTCCCTGACTCCGGCCCTGCTCATGTGTACTCACTTATGCATGTGAATCCAAGACAATATGATGCTGGAAGTGGATGACTGACGCCACTTCACAATTATGTAAGTAGATGCCTATAAAAACAGGCAGGAGGGGGATGAGGGAAGTGTGTAGTCCAGCACTCCACCTTCCCCTCATGCCTGTTTTTATCTCATGTTTTGAATAAAGGAAGAATTTTAAGACATCGGTGAGTGTCACTATTCCTCTTCTGGCAATAGTAATAGCAGAGTCCAATTAACCCAAGTGAATGTCCCTGCGTCTGATGGTTTTGGACCGCTTCTGATACTGTCATTGTTCATTTGTGGTTTTGGCCCTTTCATCAACATATTTTCTCTCTCTGAAACTAATGGAGTTTGGGCTGTGGTGTTGGGCTGTGGTGTTGGGCTGTGGTGTTGGGCTGTGTGTTGGGCTGTGTGTTGGGCTGTGTGTTGGGCTGTGTGTTGGGCTGTGTGTTGGGCTGTGTGTTGGGCTGTGTGTTGGGCTGTGTGTTTGGGATCAGTCTTGCTGAAATGTCCACCCTCGTTTCATCTTTATCATCATCCTGGTAGATGGCAGCAGATTTTCATCAAGAACGTCTTGTGCGTATGCTGAAAACCAACCCACACCATGATGTACCTACAACCTTCACTGTTGTATGTTATTTTTGATGCGATATGCAGTGCTTTTTGGCTTCCAAACAAGGTGTGTATTATGGTATCTCCAGAATGTTAGGTTTTGGTCTCATCTGACCGGACTATATTCTTCCAGTATTTCACAGGTTTATCTAAATGCTGTTGAGCAAAATGTAAACGCGCTTGAACATGCTTGTAGTTCAGGAATGGAGTCTTGTGTGGTGAGCATGCATACAAGCCAAGGACAAGCATTGCTTATTGTTTTCCTTGGAGCAATTCTACTTGCTGATTCCAGGTCTTTCTGTAGCTCTCCACAGGTGGTTCTTGGCTCTTGCAAAACTCTGATAATTATTTTCACTCTTCTGTCTGGAATCTTGCAAGGTACACCTTGTTGTGGCCAGTTTATGGTGAAATGATGTCCTTTTCCCTTCTGGATTATGGCCCCAGCAGAACTCACTGGACCCTTCAGTAGTTTAGAAATTCTTCTGTAACCAATGCCATCAGTATGTTTTGCAATAGTAAGGTTGCAAAGGTCTTGATACAGCTCACTGGTTTTATCAATCATAAGATGTTTCTTGTGTGGCCCCTTGGTAATGAGATACCTTTTTATAGGCCATCCGTTTAACCAGCTGATATTTTTCATTAAGTAGCAGGATTATTTGCTAATTACTGATAGCTTTCAGCTGGTATCATGACTTTCCATGGCTTTTTCCACATCACTTTCAAGTGGTCAATACTTTTTCACTGTGTCATTTCTCATTATTATAAGAAGTTGCGAACAAAGAAAGTGCAATAGGGTAAATATAGAGAAAAGGGACAAGAGCCAGTCATTCACCCAGTACGGCTGTGCCACACAACTGATATGAAAGCATGCAAAATGTGCAAACAGCTGCTGCAGGATCCACTTAATGATGGCAAGTCAAGGAAACAGGAGCCAGATGAGACCCATAGATAAAGATCTGCGCTGCTGTTATAAATGACGCGTTTTGAAGTGTGTCCCAGCTTCTTCCTCAAGAAATTTACTGATTAGTAATCCTGTGACTCTTCTTCACTTTGGTCTATGCGCAGTGCAGTTCTGAAACCGGGACCCGTACAATCAACAAAGGTGCAGTGATGTTGCGGGCAAGAGACACCAGATTTCTATGAGCTGATGGTGACATCAACCCCAGGAAACCATGTTATCACGCCCACAGGGGCGTGATAACACAGAAAGAGAGCAGACTAGTCGGGGGAAACAATGACTAGGCAAAGTCAAATTTTTATCCTCATTGGATTGTGACCACAGCATTAGACAGGGATGGTCAGGCAGGGAATTTGAACTGCTTGGGATATTGGACTGCTTGGAATAGTTTTCAAAGCTCTGTCTCCTACATCTACACAAGACAAAACAGGCATTCTAAAGGGCCTGTCACACACAACGATATCGGTAACAATATTGTTGCAACGTCACCGGTTTGGTGACATTGCAGCGATGTCTAAACGCCATCGTTGCGTTTCACACCTATCAACGATGAGGTGTTGATTGCAGATTTATTAACCGGTTCATAAATCTATCGTTGGTCGCCCACTGAATGTGCACCATCGCTACGTGTGACAGCGAGAGACCAAAGATCAGCGAGCTCCCAGCGCCGAACAGCAACGCTGGGAGATGGTATCCAAGGTAAACTGCGGGTAACTAAGTGCCGTGCGGCGCCTAGTTTCCCGCTGTTTACCTTGGATATCAGCATGCTCGCTGGTGGGTCTGCCTGTGGGACAGCTCACCAGCGATCAGCCTTCAATGTCCCAGCGATCCTGATCATTGGTGGGATCGCTGGAACATTGAGGCGTGCAACAGGGCCTTAAGATCTCCTGCTGAGAAAATATTGATTGTAGTGAAACTACAGCACACAGCCTAATAAGTGCCACATCTCTTCAATCTGGCTCTTTTGCACTATATCATTCTGCTCTCAGATTAAAAAGCAAAAAGCCTGCTAATTCCCAATAAATCTGACAAATGAAGCATCATATTTAGTAACTATAATTTTGCATAATTTTGCTTGAAGAATAATACAGGTGTGAACCGAGATTTGCATTTTTTACTTCTACAGTTGATCCTCAGAGATTTTAATTGAAAGGGATGATACACACTCTGCAGCTGCATAACAAATGTAGAAAACTGTAATAAGAGGGAGATCTATTGAAAAATCAAAAACCTAACATCAATCCCTCCGCGGGGCGCATTGTTTAGGTCTCAACGCGACAATATGGATCTGCAGTTCATTGAAGAGCGTGCCTTCCTCCCCATTGTCTGCCGACTGATTGGTGCCTGTCGACTTCAAAACGCAGGAGATGGAAGACGTGAAGCCGAGGATCAATAGGTAAAAACACTGAATCTAAACCATGGCAGGTTAATAGGGGAGAATTGGATTTCATCAAAGTGAACTAAAAATGACAGGCTCTCAGATGTCATTACAATGTGAATAAAGAGAGCAGCAATGTTGTGCTGCCTTTCTATAGATCCTCGAGTGCCTGCAATGCTTAAGGGATGTGAAATGAAAGGAGATGAAGACGCTGCTAAAGAAGGTAGACCCTACCGATTCTTAGGGGAAGAGTGGACGGAGACCTTAAGGTTTTGATTGCATGTGATGAAATGAACCCTTTAAGTTAGTGTATAAGAGTGCCGCCAACCTCGGTCCCCTCGGCGTTCACTCCAGACTAAAGCTTGCTTTACAGCACGACGAAAAGGTGAAACTGATCAAGAAGGGAGGACGTGGAGGAGTGGGATCAAAAGGCTGTTGGGATGAATAACAGGATTTATCATCAAGAGAAAGGTCAGCAACCAAATTCCCAATTAAAGTCCAATCTGCTGCTTCCCTAAGCCGATCAGGAGCCGGGGCCGGCGATTTACCAGATGTAACAAAACGTTTCATCTCGGGAGCGACGGAGTGTTCCTCACTGGAAGGAATCATTAAGCGGCTCTTTCCCTGTCATTTCAGATGCGTTCCCCTTCATGCTGCATTAAACATGCAACACCAGACAGAGAGATAGAGGAACATTTTCTCGCGGTGATTTCACACTTTTGCAGTCTGCTGTGAATGAAGCCAAAGGCAAAAGGAGTTTTTATTTACATTAATCATTATTTATATGGGGGAAGGGGGGATTTAGTTCAATGATTTCTGAAATTGTGGAACATAATTATTATTGCTGGGCTGCCTATTTTTTTTGGAAAGTCCCAAACTTCGATTTACCAGATGCATTTAAATTGCAAAGAAATAGGTTTCGGTCTAAGGCTAAGGTAGAAAATGTTTGTAGCGTATTAGCCTGTAGATAGAAAAATACTAGAATCTGAAAGTCCTCAGAGGTTGATATCTTTTTATGGTGAACTGAGAAGATGGTAAGGTCTCATGACCTGATAAGAAAGTCCAAGAGCAGGCACATTGTATATACTTCCCAAAATTCACCAGGAAATCCAGGAGACCAATCATTTCATGTGTGGGCACCCTCACCGAACTAATCTCTGGGTGGGTAGAGGGTGTTCTCATACCCCTGGAAAGAGACACCCAGCTGCATTCAGGACACAACTGACCTATTGAATAAACTGTCAGCAATAGGTCCTCTACCAGAAGGAACCATCCTCGCCACCATGGATGTGGAATCTCTGTACAGCAACTCCCACACTAGGATAGAATAAATACCAGCAAAACCTTCCTGGAAAACAGAAGGACTGATGCTGACTCTGTGGTGAAGCTTACAACATCATCTTCACACACAGCTACTTTACATTTGACAACTTACAGGGGTTGGACAAAACAATGGAAACACCTAGCGTTTTGGAACCATAATCTTCGAATAGGTTATAAACATGCAAACCGTGACATATGTTAATGTTTTGTAGCTGATTATTTGTGTTTAGTGATATGTGTATGTAAATTAACTGTATGTTTTGCCGAATTATAAGAACATTGATGAGAACCTGATACAATGGCAGACCTTTCGGATTTTCAAAAAGGCCAAATTGTTGGTGCTCGTATGGCAGGCGCTAGTGTAACAGAAAGTGCCCGAGTGCTTGGCGTGTCAGGAGGTCTTGTATCCAGAGTAAGGACTGCGTTTGTAAGAGAAGGAAAAACGACCGCAGCAAAGCACAGGTCCGGCCGAAAGTCGAAGTTGACTGAGAGAGACCATCGGACTCTAAAGCGAATTGTGAGAGAGGATCACAAGACCACGACTCCGAGCATCACTGCTGAGTTCAATGACACCTACAGAACCCAGTGTCCACGAATACTGTTCACTGCACAAATCTGGATTCCACAGAAGATCTGCAATTAGAAAACCGCTGCTCTCAATGACAAATGTTTCCAAGCGTTTAGAGCGGTGTAGAAACCTCCAGAATTGGTCCCTCGAGCAGTGGAAACATGTGATGTTCTCAGACCAATCATCGTTTACCCCATTTTCCGACCTCCGGGCTGAGTGTATGTTTGGAGACAGCCGAAGGAAGCATTCCATCCAGACTGCCTTCTCCCAACCGTAAAACATGGCGGAGGTTCTGTGATGATCTGGGGTGCTATTTCGTGGAGATCCGCCGGGCCAATGATATCACCTTGTATGAATCCATACCTCGGAGAATTGAGGCTGTAATCGCCGCAAAAGGAGGACCTACACCATGTTATACTAACTTTTGTTGATTTTTCCAAGTGTTTCCATTATTTTGTCCAATCCCTGTATATTTACAGGAGACTGGAACAGCAATGGGAAGCAAAATATCACTACATTATGCAAATCTTTTCATGGCCAAGCTTGAAGGTGACTTTTTATCCTCTTGTCCTATCAGGCCTCTGGCCTACTACCGTTATATCGATGACATTTTGATCATCTGGACGGAGTCTGAGCAGCAGCTGAAGATGTTCCATGAACACTTTAATCAGATTCATCTCACCATCAACTTAACTCTCAACTATTCCTGCACTGTAATCAGCTTTCTGGACACCATCATTAAGCTACAGAATAATGAAGTAGAGACCTCCCTGTACCGGAAGTTAATTGACCGTCCAACATATCTCCGATGGGACAGTTTTCATCCAAAACACATAAAAAAAACTTATTGTGTATAGCCAGGCCATCAGATACAATCGGAAATGTTCCAACCCTACAGACAGGGACAATCATCTTGAGGGCCTCAGAAAGAACTTTTGAACCAGGGCTACCATCCAAGAACAATCGAGAACCAGATTACAAGAGTCACCAGAATATCAAGGAATCATCTTCTACATTACAGAACTAGAGAAGAAAACAGCAGAGTTCCTCTCGTAGTCACCTACAATCCAAGTCTGGAAGAGTTAAGAGGAGCCGCACAGAAACTGCAACCACTCCTACAAAAAAATGCCAGACTAAAATCAATATTTCCGGATCCCTCACTCTTGTGTTTTAGACAACCTCCGAATCTAAAAAACATCATTGTGAGAAGCGCCCTATCATCTCCAGCAACAACAGGAACCTTTCCCTGCAACCAGAACAGGGGCAAAACCTCCATCTATAATGACAACTGACAAGATAAGGATTCCTGGGACAGATCAGGACTACAAGATCCCAGGTAACTTCAGTTGCATCACAAGCAATGTGGTGTATTTAACTATATGTACCAAATGCCCAACAGGCAGCATGTACATAGGGGAGACCGGATTACAATTCAGAACACAAATGAATTCTCATCGCCACTCAATAAAAGAAAAGCGTATGGATCTACCTGTACCAAAACATTTTTGTAGCTCTGATCAGTGAAACCGATATTAGTCATCTTAAAAGCAACTTCAGATCTCAGAGAGAGAAGAATTTGGGAATACAAATTCATAACGACTTTTGACACATTCAAAACAGGATTGAATGTGTCACATGGATTCATGTCTTTTTACATAAATTAAAAGCGCATTTGGGGATATCACATCTTTAAACACTCCCCTGAATAAACTATGACACTTCTTCTGTAAACTGTTATCACAGCCATTTCAACTAACCCCCCCATTTCTGTTCTTGGCCTATAAATCTGTCTGTTCCTCCTATCTATGACTTTACTGCCCCAGCTGCTCCTTCCCCTTCCATCTATCACTACATTCTTCATGTCACCTGTGTTATGTATTGCCACTAGATGATGGCTCGATTCTAACACATCGGGTATTCTAGAATAAATAAAAAAAAAAAAAAAAAAATTTATTTGAAATACAATGTGCGGCGCTCAGTGTATTTCAAATATGGCGCCATGGCGTGCACCGCTATTCTGATTGGTTGCTGTTGAATGCGGCGGCCAATCAGAATAGCGGCACTTGCAATGGCGCCATATTTAAAATTATTTTAAAAGTATTTTAAAATGGCGCCTTGGCGCGCGCCGCTCCTCTGATTGGTCGGCGCTGAACATGGCGACCAATCAGAGAAGCGGCACGCGCCAAGGCACACAGTGTATTCTAAATGAGGCACCTTGGGCACGCCGCTCCTCTGATTGGTCGGCGCTGAACATGGCGACCAATCAGAGAAGCGGCACGCGCCAAGGCACACAGTGTATTCTAAATGAGGCACCTTGGGCACGCCACTCCTCTGATTGGTCGCCGCGTTCAGCGGCGCACAGTGTATTTCAATTATGCCGCCATGGCGAGCGCTGCTATTCTGACTGGTCGCTGCTGAACGCGGCGGCCAATCAGAACAGCGGCGCGCACCATATTTGAAATGCACTGAGCGCCGCACATTTGTATTTCAAATATGGTGCGCGCCACTACTCTGGTTGGCCACTGCGTTCAGCAGCGTGCTGCGGCCACCGTCGACAGATCCCGCTGATCTCCCGATGGCCGCGGCCGGACGCGTGTATCCCGGCGATAGCGGTGCCAATGCGCCGCTGTCGCCGGAATTCAGCTTGGCTCAAATTTTGAATGTGCGCGGCTGTTTTGCATACTCCTCGCTCATTGGTGGCCACCACTAGCGGCCACTAATGAGCGCCCTGGGGCGCGATTTTCGTGACAGACAGAGAACATTAGGCAATTATATAGTAGATGTGTTTCTCCAGAAGTTGTATCATTACACCTGATGAAAAGGCCATAGCGTCTTGAAAGCAGTCTAGACGCCTTTAAAATGAGGGACGACAATCTCTAAGCCACAAAAGGGTGAAGTATTAGAGGATAATCTTCACTCTTCCAGGATTCTAGGTCTCATCCCCAGAAAGGGTAGGTTGATGTTTATCTAGGGTACTGCTGTCATTACTAGCTCATAAATCAGCACAGCTGCTATCCTGTACCCATTTCCCGTACATGTAACTTATCGATAGCATGTTGTCGAAGCAACATTTTTAGACTACTTGTATTGAAAAGCAGATAAATTCAACCTGGAAACATGAACTGTATCCAATAGAATGTAACCCATTTATATCACATGAATGTGAAGTATTATTATTAGAGGCTAATATTCACTCTTCTAGGCCTTGGCAATCTAGGTCTCTTCCCAGAAAGGATATGTGAGGTTGAGGATATCTAAGGTAAATTATTTATTTAATCATATGAACA
This sequence comes from Allobates femoralis, assembly GCA_033576535.1. NCBI lineage: Eukaryota > Metazoa > Chordata > Amphibia > Anura > Aromobatidae > Allobates > Allobates femoralis. The sequence goes on along the minus strand of JARQOC010000005.1, from coordinate 54,702,416 downwards.
TTTATCCAAGGTATTGGATCCAAAGTAATACCTATATCCAAGGTAATTATGTCCTTTATTAGTTTATAAGTGAGCACAGCTTCTATTCTGCACCTATTTTCTCTACATGTACCCTATGAATAGAAAATTGCTGCTGCAAGCCCAATTTATATATAAATATCCATCTATCCATCTACTTACATATTTGGCTTATGTTGTCTGTCACTCACTTGTGTCTGAATGTCTCCGAATCCCACAATCCCCAGGGCGACCAGAAGTACGCCGGACGCCAGATTGAGACACCCAAGTGTTGGTTCTCCCAATATGGCAATCACAGCACTCCCAGAGGCCACACCCGACACCCCCACTGCACCCACCTCTGCAGCCCGATCACCTCTGCCAGGTCCCCGTACCCCATAAAACCGTCACCTCCGGAACCCCCCTTCTCCCCCGCAGCAGACTCAGAGTTAGGAGCTCCAGGACTTTTGGTGATCTCACAGTCATGGGTGGAGTCACAGGTCACAGGACTGTGACATCAAAGGTCCTTCAGCAGACACACACAGAAAGCAGGTACAAACAGCGGCTCCACCACTCTTCCCCTAGTATCCCGTGCTCACCCTTCGCTCTGCTACGCTCTCCCCCCTCGCTCTGCTATGCTCTCCCCCTGCTCACCCCTCGCTCTCCTCTCCCCTGCTCACTCCTCGCTCTGCTCTCCCCCTGCTCACTCCTCGCTCTGCTCTCCCCCTGCTCACTCCTCGCTCTGCTCTCCCCCTGCTCACTCCTCGCTCTGCTTTCCCACTCTCTGCTCCTGCTTTCCCACTCTCTCTTCCTGATCTCCCCTGCTGTCCCCTACTCTGTTCCGCTCTCCTCATGCTTCCCCCTCTCTCTGCCTGCACCCCCCACTATGCTCTGCTCTTCCCTGCTCTGCTGTGCTCACCCCCCACTCTGGCTACTTTGCTCCGCTCTCCCCCACTCAACCCCGCTTAGCTCCGCTCTCTGTTGCTCTGCTCTACCTGCTCTGCACTGATCAGCCACTCGTCCATGCTCACTCCTTCTCACCCACAGCATGAGCGAGCATGGGGGGAGGGCAGAAAGCGACCATGGTGGGGGAGGAGGGGGGGACAGATCCACCACAGGGTTGGGGGTACAGCGATCACAGGGGGAGGGCAAAGAGACAATACAGGGAGGAGCCAGAAAGCAACCACAGTGTGGGGCAGATAGACATCACAGGTGGAGGCAGACAGTGACCATGGGCACAAAGGGGGGGGAGCCAGAGATCGACCACACAGGTGTGCACAGAGCACAGGGTAGAGGAGTAAAAAGAATTATGAGAAAACTTGTCCGAGAGGCAAGAACCACCTGTGGAGAGCTACAGAAAGACCTGGAATCAGCAGGTACAATTATTTCAAAGAAAACATTAAAGTAATGCACTCAGCCTCCATGGCCTGTATGCAAGCTCCTGTATGCACACTCCTGTATGCACACTCCTGTATGCACACTCACTCCTGTATGCACGCACACTCCTGTATGCACGCACACTCCTGTATGCACGCACACTCCTGTATGCACGCACACTCCTGTATGCACGCACACTCCTGTATGCACGCACACTCCTGTATGCACGCACACTCCTGTATGCACACTCCTGTATGCACACTCCTGTATGCACACTCCTGTATGCACACTCATCACATTTTGTTTTTCATTATAACTCAAATAATTGATTCAACAAAATTTATTGACATTAATGATTGGATGGGTTCTTTACAGAGATCTGGTGAGAAATTCATCTCAATAGAACCTTTAAAAATATATTTACTCAGCAAATTGGTGACGTGTTCAATATTTTTTTATACAAATATACATATACTAGCTGGTGCCCGATGCACATGCATCGGGATTCTAGAAGAGCGAGTCTCTGACTCGCAATGGCCGCTTTGCGGCCAATGCTTCGTGCTGCTAAGGCGACTCGCATGCCCGCTGCGAGGGCATAGCGAGTCGCCTTAGAACTGCTCGCAATGGCCGCTGCGCGGCCAATGCTTCGGGCGTATCCACATGACCACGCCGACTCGCATTGCGAGTGACTCAGAAGGGGCAAAAAACCCATTCGCAATTATATAATAGATACAAACTGTAGTATGCTGTACAAAACCTAATTGAGATAGGAATAAAATGCCACCACAACCTATTAGCAGTATCTTGCCTCCCATGGGAAAAAAAAGTTCTTCAACTCTCTAAACTATTGCAAGTTGTTTTTATTAAAAGTACAATTTTCCAGAATTTATAAAATGTCATTAATTTAATTTTGTGCAATGATAATGACAATGTCACCTTATATTACATTAATAGCAGAAAACAAGGGAAACTATTTCTACTAATCAGCTACAGTATATTAGATTTATTTTCATAACTTAATATTTCCCTGGGGAATAAAATGATAAAATAAATGATAAGTAGCTACACAACAAAAATATGCACACAGCTCCCTGCAGCCGGTAAGTACCGCCCTGGTGTTATAATAAATATACCTAATGATAAAGAGGGACAGATGGCACTCACTGTTCTGAGCTTTGCTTCAGTTTATTTTCATGTTCAGGTGCAGATGGGAAAGGGAGGGAGACACTTGGACGACAGCAGCCGTTTCGCGCTTGGTAGAGTCAGGACCTGCGGAAGCACTACCAAGTGCGAAACAGCCGCATGACATTTTCTTTGTTGTTTATTATCTTCACTATATGGTAAAACTGACGTATTGGTATGAGGCCTCTGGTCGGTACGAGTTCATAGATGCCAAACATGTATATTATTACTGTATGTAAGTGATGAAAAAAACATTCAGAAAATTTTAAAAGAAAAAGAATTGCACTTTTTGCGCCATTTTCTACGACCCGTAGCGTTCTCATGTTTCGGGATCTGGGGCTGTGTGACAGCTTATTTTTTGCAGCTTGAGCTGACGTTTCTAATGATCCCATATGTAGGTAGACACAATATTTTGATCGCGTGTTATCGCATTTTATTGGGACCAAAAAACATACTTCTGTAGCTTGGTCTTTTTTTCCCATTAAGCAGTTTACCGATCTGATTAACTGATTTTATATTTTGATACATCGAGCATTTCTGTACTGGATGATACCAAATATGTGTATTTTTTTTTAACAGTTTCATTTTTAATTGGGCAAAAGTGGGGGAGATTTGAACTTTTTTATTACTTTTATATTGCATGCACCCTTGGGCCCCCTCAACACTGCAGTCTACGATGGGTTGTGCTATGCAGAGAGATGCTTCACCGGCCCTCCACACAGCAATACTGATCACGTTCTGCAAGTGACTCAGCTCCGGCACTGCTGGCAGGAAGTGATTCACGACAATATGTCAACGCTTCAAGGCCCCTTGATCACATAACAGGGAACAGAACGATCCCCGCTATGGTGCTTTAGAATGCGCTGTCAGTGATTGACAGGGCAATCTAAAGGGTTAACGGCAACAATTGGATCGCGGATACATGCAGGGGATGATGCGAGCTCAGTGCATGAGCTTGCATCGAATGGAGGGAGGCAGCCAGGGGAGTACATGAATCTTTGGATGCAAAAACACACACCATATTTGGAGGCCAAAAGGCACTGCATATAACCCCCAAAGCCCTATACCAGTGATGGCGAACTCCAGCCTCGAGTGCCACCAACAGTGCAGGTTTTCAGGATTTCCTCAGCATTGCACAAAGGTTGGAATCATTACCAGTGCAGGTGATTATATTATCATCTGTGCAATATAAGGAAATCCTGAAAACCTGCACTGTTGGTGGCACTCGAGGCTGGAGTTCGCCATCACTGCCCTATACCAACAGTGAAATTTGGAGGTGGGAACATCAGGGTGTGGGCTGTTTATCAGCATACGGCACTAGAAAACGTCATGTAATTGAAGGAAGGAGGAATGGACAAATGTATAGATACTCTTGATAAAAATCTGCTGCCATCTACCAGGATGATGGAGATGAAACGAGGGTGGACATTTCAGCAACACAATGATCCCAAACACACAGCCAAGGAAACACTCAATTGGCGTAAGACAAAGAAAATAAAGCTGCTAGAATGGCCGAGCCGATCACCGGAGCTGAATCCAATAGAAAATGTATGGAAAGATCTAAAGCTCAGAGTTCATAGAAGGATCTGTGAAGAGTCGAAAACATGTTGTGGGTACTCAAGTAAATGGATGAAGCACTGGGTGTGCAAAGCAAACTTGTGACAAACAACAGGCTACAACCATAGGTACAAATGTTACAAAAGATCAGATAAAAGACAGGCGAGAGAATACAAACACGGATGGCACCTGATGTTCGAACCAATATAGCATCTGGGCAGAATAAAACAACTACATACATAGTAAGGTTCATATGTATATATGTCAAAGTCCCTATATTTCCGCTAGTTTATGAATGTACCTAGCCCCCTATACAGATTACAATAGTTAAAAACCGAAGAACGTAAGTAATACAAGGACTTTTAGGAAAAAGTGCTTAAAACCACCGCAAAACCTGTAAAGAAGTCCTACAGGGAGAGAAACAGCTGACTTTTGATACAGTAACGTATGCACAATAATATACCGTACCAGTTTGGTAAATAATAAAGTACTTGAACAGTAATCAAATACCACGTGATGTCCTGCCAATTAGCGGTGCCAACCGTGTCAGGGAGGAGCCCCCCAGTGTTTCATCCATTTACTTGAGTACCCGCAACAATTTTTCAGTGGTTCTAATAGTCTGCAGTGTTTGTACTCTCCTACATATCAGGTCCAGCTATTTCCCTGCTAATTTTGTTGTAGGATGTAAAGAGTGTTTGTGTGGCAGAATGGATAAATTCCCCCTGAGCAATGTTGGCTGCTTGTGTCTCCATGCAGAAGGCATCTGGAGGTTCATCACCAACAAAGGCCTTTGTATGAAGTATTAAATTTGAGTAAGCGTGTCAATACTTTTTTCCTGTGTCATTTCTCATTTTTACACATCACTAACTTTTTGGACATCTATGGTTTAATTCCTTCGCCCATAGGGCTGGATGGGATGTTACAGTCACGATTTCCACTGTGCCCTTGTCTGTTACTGTTGTTGTGGAAGCTGTTAGTCTGTGCTGGGTCTGTGCTGAAATCAGAGTGACAGGAGCTCGCGCCGATACAGTGGAGTGGTTGTCAGTGCAGCCATAGAACACTGCTGAAGTCTAGCGAGACTTCTCTAATCTCGTGAGACTTCGGCACTGACAGTGGCACCCGTGCCTGCGCAGTGGAGCGGGTGCCCGTGCATAGTGCGCAAGTCTCGTTAGACTTCAGCATTGTTCTATGGCCTGCTGACAACCGCTCCACTGTGCTGGGGAGAGCTCCTGTCACTCATGCACCGGCCAGAGGAGGAGCGGAAGATTTGAATCAAGCAGGGCGGGATTAGCAACAAGAGGACGGCGAGACATTTCCCCAACATGACCCAAATAGCTACCTCCATGACTCAATAGGAGGCCAGCTGTGCACAGAATATAACTTCATATCACAGGCATGTGGGGTCACTCTGGGCATATACAGGGTTACTAGAACCCCATTTACATGATTTATAATGTGCCCAGCAGATCATACAATGCCCTGGGGGGTAACTTGGTTTCCTTTAAAGATGCTAGCTCTTCCATTCAGTGTCAATCGTACACTTGCTTTTGCCTGTGTAGGTCTGATCCCTCTGTGCTCTGTGCCTGACCCAGCCTGACTTATTCCCTTATCTGGACTTTGACTATTTGCCTGTGACCTGACTACTCTTTTGCCTGCTCTCTGTATTGTCCCTCTGGTTTTCCTGACTTCAGCTAAAAAGTGAACTTCGTCTCTGACTACCCCTTGCTGTTACTGCACCATTTCTTGGACCTGACCTTGGATTTTTGACCCCCTTTACTTTCAGTAAGTAGTAGAATTAGAATATTTACTTTTTATTTTTGCAGTCTGTTTCTTCACCTCTAACACTAGTTATTACGGTAGTGATTCGTGTCACAGTTTCCGACATCTGGTGAGAAATTTATGTCAATAGCAACTTTAGAAAACAGATTTATTTAGAAAAATGGTGACATGTTCAATACTTGCCTCACCCACTGTATGTACTGTAGTAGGCAAAGATAGTAGGGTTGCAGAATTGATATACAAATATACAATATACATAAACATACATACTACAGAGTGACACCCACCCCCCCCGAAATGAGACTCACCGCCACAACAGTCATGAATGCATGGATAAATGTGCAGTTCTTATTTAACCTCGCCCTTGTATTAGTTATAATACCTGACGGGAGTCAATATTTATATATACAATATTGACCAAATGTTTTGTTTTCTTTTCCCCCTTAGACAGTCAACCAGTCCAAGAATTTTATTTTTGTATATCATTATTATTTTTTTATGTGTATATGGTAGATACCTGCTGCTGGCCCAGCTGTGATAATTGCAGCCTCCTGCAGCTTTCCATGTTATGGAGGTCGCCCCCTTCCATTGCCTGCTCCTCGTGTATGAAGACAAGTGCAGGAAGTTCACATGGAGGCAGGACGATGATCTGGAGCGGCCTGATTGATGGCTACATACAGAGGTGTACGAGAGACGTCTTGGAGCTTTTGATAGAACTTTCTACGAGTTGAAGACTTTTGATTTTGACAGCGTGAACGTCCTGGAGTGTGAAGGTAGAACATTGTATCATTACCACCAGTCACCGGGAGCGATGTCTCCTGCCGCCTTCTATGATCACAGAACCAGTAACAATTCTGGAGTCTGAGAAAGCGAAATGTCCACATGGAAGCTGACTTCTGTATATGACTTATATCGCCCCCTAGCTTTCCCAGAAAAGAGAAAATCAATTTTTGTGAATATCCAGAGGTTGAAAAAGCCGTAGATATCAACTGCTGCGCGGAGAAGAAAATCAAGGCCATTTAATTAATGATCTTCAGACTGCTACACTGTGACAAACCATCTGCACGACATGGGATGTTGCATGTAGCCCACCGAGCATTGCCTAGACCCCAACAATCGGAGGTGAAAATAATAGTTGTATACAACAGGGCTGTGAAGTTGGTAAGCCAAACATCCGACTCGGACTCCACCAAAATGGACACCGACTCCAAGTCCGACTCAGACTCCACAGCCCTGGTATACATGCCATATCTTCACACATTCACAGCCAGCAAAGATCTTGAAAACGAGACAGAAAATGTCTAATATAAAAAATAAAGTATTATTCAAGAGTTTGATATTGGTAGATCATTAATATTAGATGGTTGGATGTTTGACACTAGGCATCCCCACTGATGAGCTAGGAGTTAAATTAAAAAAATAATACAAGTGTATGAAGTTGGAACCCCATGGCTCATTACACCAGGTAGTGGTCGAGTTCAGGTACTGCAGCTCTGTGCCTATTGGTAACAATGTGAAGTGAGCTGCAATAGCATAGAATGGCACTACATGGTAGAGTGATTATGTCCCAGCTCTGTACACTATGGGACACAACATTATGGCATTTACCCTAGACTAAGGTGTAGCGTGAGGAGGGAAATACGGGCGTGACGAGGTTCGGTTATGCCTGTCCAAAAATTAATGATAAATTAATCACTTTAGTGGAGTGCATTTCTAGAGCGACCAAATGAATTAGGTGCACTGTAGACCAGCGAGCCCCTTCAAGACTGTCACATGCAATACCAGTCTTAAAGGGGTTGTCCAGGCCTGGAGAGCAAGTCTACAGCCAGTCTAAGTGCAGACTAGTGAATCCTCACAGCACACAATGTCAGGATTCTCTGTTGCCAGTGACAGGACATCATGTGACTGCACGTATGCAATTTGCATACTTCTGGCCACTTTCCAACTATATGTGCTGGCCTTATTTAATTCACTTGTATTGAGCGAGGCTGCACCCATCTAGTCATAATGTGACCTATGCAAATATATTTGCGATCAAGTGACCCCACTGCTCCTGGCGCTTGCCCCAGAGAATCCTGACAATGCACATACTGCGCACCGTGAGGATTCACAAGTCCGTGATCGCAGTATCCCTTCAGAGTTGTGTCCCATACCTAGATAACCCCTTCAATAAACAGATCCCTGTATTTCCAGCCACGATGGGATCTACTGACGCAGATGGGTTAGGATCCTAGTAGTAGGAGCCTCAGATCGTATATTTATGACTGAATCTAAGGAAATATAAGTCCTGGACAGCACCTATAAAGACGTAGCAGCTCTCTTCACAAACCGTCTTTGTATTTCTCGAGTGCCCCTTCTTAGAATCCAGAACATTGCTGGTAATACACTTTTAGGAATAGTAAGAGAGGAACGGTGTTTGTTAAAGGGAACCTACACTTCTTTTTGATCTTCTAACAGGTGACACAGCAGATTGGGGGGGTTGGGGACCCTTGTTCCCTGCCCGGGAGGCAGGAGTCTGCACACACAGAGCACGGTCTATGAGCCACTGCACAATTTTGTATAATCTTGTAGGCACGGGCCCACTTTACAAGAAACTATCCACTGTCACTTGCTCCATTTACAAGTAGGCATTCCCAGAGATTGACAAAGTGCAGCTTCTGGACATGAATGAGATTCAGATCTGGAGGGGACAAATAAGCAGCACTTACAGGTAATGTGTATAATCGCACAGTATCTATACCGTCCGTGCTGTCATTTCCCTTTTCAGTCCCAGCAGGTAATTCTATGATTACAGCTATTACCACGTATACAATGAGCCTGTTATGTCATATAAAGCGGAGATTAGGAAAGAATGGTCGCACGCCCAGACGTCATACAGCCGAGGTGTCCTCTGCAGCTATATGCACAGAAAGAATAATCCGTCATTAGAGGCACTTACAAAGAATACGCCACAATGGAGGGTGACGGACAGAAAAAAATGGACAAAAAGAACCTTTTAGTTTACAGTGAACAGCATGGTAAAAAATCAACATCCAAGTGTAGCAGCCAGGGAAACATCACACTTGCTGTCCTCCATCCAGACCATTGACCTGGGACAGCTCATAGAGTCCCATGGCTTTCAGTATCATTTCTATGCTGACGACATGCAGATCTACCTCTCTGGACCTGATATCACCTCCTTACTAACCAAAATACCACAATGTCTGTCCACTATTTCATCATCCTTCTCTGCCTGATTTGTTAAACTAAACATGGACAAAACAGAATTCCTGATCTTTCCCCCTCCTCACTCCACCACACCACCAGACCTATCCAAAGTAATAGGCAGCTCACTCTCCTCAGTCCTGCATGTGCACTGCCTCGGGGTAGCCCTTGACTCCGCTCTCTTCTTCAAGCCACACATCTAAGCCCTCTCCACCTCCTGCTGATTCCAACTCTAAAATATTTCCCGGATTCGTACATTGTTAAATTAAGAATCTGCAGAAAGACTCGTGCATGCCCTCATTATCTCCCACCTCGACTACTGCAAACTCCTGTGCTCTGGCCTCCCTTCTAATGCTCTTACACCCCTACAATCTATCCTAATCTCTGCTGCCCGACTAATCCACCTGTCGCCCACTATTCCCCAGCCTCTCCTCTCTTCCAAGCCATTCACTGGCTCCCTATTGCCCAAATGCTCCAGTTCAAATCCCTAAGGCCAGAACCACATCACATTTGGGCATTGCATTGAAGTGTGTGCGCTTAACATCAACATAAAGCAGTGTAACACTTGAGTTTGCTTGCGTTAACGCTGCCATAGACATGCATTGCCAAACGCATCCAAACACAAGCCAAAATATGGGTGCGTTTGATAGTATGTGTTTTTTTTCAAGGCAGATTGCAGCGTTAAACTGTGCATTGATCCCTTGTAAATTGCAAGCTCTCGTAGGCAGGATCCACTCTCCTCACCTACTGTATCCTCACTCATTCCTTGTAGACTGTGAGCCCTAGCAGGTAGGGTCCTCTCTCCTCACCTACTGTATTCTCACCCATCCCTTGTAGACTGCTAGCCTTCGTGGCCAGGGTTATCTCTCCTCACCTACTGTATCCTCACCCATTCCTTATAGACTGTGAACCCTCTCAGGCAGGATCCTCTCCTATTGTATCCTCACCCATCCCTTGTATACAGTGAGCCCTTGTGCACAGGGTCCTCTCCCCTCCCCGACTGTATCTTCACCCATCCCTTGTAGACTGCTAGCCTTCGTGGCCAGGGTCATCTCTCCTCACCTACGTATCCTCCCAATCCTTGTAACTGTGACGCCTCGCAGCAGGTCCTTTCTCCTCACTACTGTATCCTCACCCATCCTTGTAGACTGACACCTCGCAGGCAGGGTCCTCTCTCCTCCTGTACCAGTCTGTGCCTTGTATCTTTCATGAATATTGTACTTGTTAGTATGTATACCCATTTTCACATGTTAAGCGCCATGGAATAAATGGCGCTATAATAACTAATATCTAATAGTAAGAACCCTCCAGATACGAAACACATTCAGCGTTTCCCTAGCTGCTATACTTGGGTTTTATCAAGATGTTGCTTTTTTTCGGGATGTGATGCTGGACTTTTTTCGTTATTGTTATTGGATACCTGTGCTTCCCTGGACAGAAAGTAGACATCCACGCACGTCCTTAATTGAGAGTTCAAGTTTATCTTCTATCAGATGAGCTGAAATTCTTTTTTTTCACTTTTTGAGATGTTTATGCCACAGTCCTTACAGCCTGTGGTGTTACTTGAAGCTCATGGGCTCCAATGCAAAGCTCCAATGGGGACTTTTGGGCCCCCCTAGGCTTCAGGGCCCGGGTATGATTGCAACCCCTGCACCTGTCGTAGTTACGCCCCTGCTTATAGCAGGTTTCCTATCCGATTCCATATATATAATATAAAGAAAGGCAAGGAAAATATTAGGATACATTTCAACTTGAGCTATGAAAGGAGAAGAAAAAACAGAAGACAAAGAAGAGAAGAAAAGAGAAGAGGACACGACTACCTTCTTTCATCTTTCAGAATCCAAGTGCTGCTGTCATGATCAATCGCGGAGTAAAGCTGTCCTTTCAGAAATGGCTCCTGTCCCTTTAATGAAATGCTGATGTGATCGGGAGAAAACTGCACATTAATGTGCTCTTTGGTTATACCATCGGGAAGGCGGAAAGTGAGGGTCACATCCTCCGACGTCTGCTGCCAAATATATAGGGGCTCTACGAATAAAGGAAAAAAAAAAACATTAAATACATACATACAGCAAACAAGCACTGAGCAGGGTATTCATTTAAAGGGACAGGACCATCAGAATGTGAAGTTTTAAAAACATTTTGATGGGGAAGAAAATGTTAATGTCTGTCCTTGTAATACAATTGCAAATTTGCAAACATGATATATGCCAGACTGATGCATAAAAATGAAAAAATAATTAATTTTGCA
>JARQOC010000005.1:54584710-54690969 GCA_033576535.1 Allobates femoralis | reverse complement strand
CCCAAATTCATTTTTTTGTGAAGCAAATGTTGGAAGGCCCCCAAATTGCGAGCCCTTATGATGGGGGGGGTTTAAAAATTATTTGATCCTTCCGTGCCCTTTCACATGTTTATAGAGATCTGGAGTTCTTCCTTCTGACGGCTCATTTGTCTTTTTCTTTCCTATTTTTTCTTCTATCGGAAGTGTTGTTTAAGGGTTTTATTTTTTCTAATATAATAAAATAATAATATTTATTCATTTATATAGCGCTATTGATTCCATAGCACTTTACATAATCAGTTATGTTTGTCTTCTTGGAGCTCAAATCTAAAAAATCCTATCAGTTGTCTAATTTATTCATTGAGTTTCCAAATTTTAAATTTCAAAATGATTTAGTTTTGAAACTGGGCAAAAAGAAAACCCCTTCTCCAACAAGGCCAATTCACCTTCTTTTAAAATGTATAAAGAGAGGTTAAAAACCCCTCTTTTTCCCCAAATTTATTATCTAGTGTTTTTTTTGTCCTCTTCTGGACTAGGTTTTTTTTTTTTTTCCCCTTTTTTAGTTTTAAATTTTCTTCCACTCCTACCCCCCACAATTTTCTAAAGGGCTGTCCCACTGTAGAGGGATAAAGCTTTTTTTCTCATTTGCAAAAAAGGAATTTAGAAGCAATGGGAGGAGACACAGATTAGATTTTAGAAAAAATTTTTTTGAAGTGAGGGTGTTTAACGAGGGGAAAACAGGGGGCCCACGAGAGGTCCCGAGTTCTCCTTCTTTAGGAAGTTTTTCACACAGAGGGGTGGACAGACATCTGTCTGGGATTATTAGGCTTTGAGCGGGGGATGGACCGATGATCCGGGAGGCCCCTTCCAACTCTACCATTCTCTGATTCTATAATAGAAGCGTTTATTTAATAAAAATTGGCAGAAAAATTTGCAGGCCCTCTTTATTTAAATACCGTAATGGCTTCTATCCACGCCTTATTCGATACGTATGATGAATTTTCGGCTGTAAAAAGAGCTTGTCGACATAACAAGAAACGTGTTAACATATCGTTCCCAGAAAAGCGGCAAGGCTCTCCTGTAAGGTTGTCATGTCTTGATTTGTTACAGCGTACACAAAGTTTAACTATGGAGAGAAACTATGGAAACAATGGGATATATAGGATTATTTATGATCATCTGCCTTGAATATCCCTACATGTGTTCACACATTTTATTCACACCTCTGCACTTGCTTTCCTATTTTTGCTAATAAAACGTGCAGGTGTAGTAATTAAAATCGGGAAGAACATAGTTACTGAACAGGACAAATAGTCATATCACAGTATGGAAAATAAAGTTATGAAAATCATTATAAGGGGCTATACAGAATTACAGAAACAAGGCTATGGCTAGTGTCACACAACCCGTTTTTGGAATCCAGGGGATGCAGATATAATGGGATTCCCCCGCAATTGTAAAACGTGATGCAAGTGGGTGCACCCACACCGGTTTTGGAGCATCCCGTTGCATCCGGTTGACTACCTTTTCTAGCTGAATCAGGTTTTAAGTGACACGCCCCCTTACTGGGTGCATCATTTACAACTGCGCTCTAAGGATGCTCAGTCCAAAAACCCGGATCCCTCATCCGGATCCAGCGGGATTGTGATGACGCCGAATCGGGGTTCAGTAGAGCCCCATTCTAATTTAACTCATGGTGCCCCGGGTGTTCACGGTTTTGAAACAGACACCAAAATCACTAAAAAATGCTATTTTGATTTCGGTGTAAAAACCGTGAACACCCGGATCAGGGGAAACAGGAAGAACTGGATGCACCAGCAAGTTCCTGCGGCCCTGTTGACAGTCAATGGGGCCGAAAAAAAGAGACGGGTGCATAGTGTGTCAGCTGGATTCACATGGTTACCGAAAAACGGTAGTGTGAATCCAGCCTAAGATCTTAAAGAAACAGCGCCACTATTAGCCATAGGCTGTGCGTGGTACTGCAACTCTTGGCCTGTAGCAAGGCTGCAGTATCATATCCAACCTGAGAACAGGAGAGGCAGCCTTTAGGGCACTGTTTCTCAACTCTAGTCCTCAGAACCCACCAACAGTGCAGGTTTTCAGGAACTCCTTAATACTGAACAAGCGGTAATTGAATTACCTGCACTGGTGATGATTCCAACCCCTGTGCAATGCTAAAGGCCCTTTTACGCACTGTAACTTTCCAGTGATCACGACCACGATCCGACCTGGCAGGGGATCGCTGGTGCGTACTACATGGTCGCTGGTGAGCAGTCAAAAAGGCAGATCTGCTCAACGACGCAGCAACGATATGGACCCGCATAACGACCTCGCTGTGTCACACAGCGGCTAATTTGAGGACTCACACCTATGGTAGGGGCGTGGTGTTTGACGCTGAAGCCACCTAGGTGTACTACCACACCCCCTTAGCTCCGATTGTTGCTCGCTAGTGCGTTCTGATTGCTCGATTGCAGATAATGTCATAGAAGTAAGAATGGAAACGCTACAAAGATCATAATTTGATAGCCCAAATGATGCCTACTGTATAGACGTTGTAGTATCGCAGCCTCTACTATGATCCGCAAACCAGCACGCTCAGGAACAATGTAGCTATGGAACAAAGGATGGAAACTCTACTAAGTTGTCTTCTTTTCAGTCAACAGTTGGAGCTGAGGGGGCGGGAAAGGCAACGCAAAAGCACGCCTACGTGGCCGGGTTCAAAGTCGCTAACAATGTCGTTGTTAAGGTGTCACACACACCGATGTACGCTGCACTGCGGGAGCGCGACGACCAAAAGATGGCCCTGAACAATTTGTAACGATCTCACAGCAGCGACCAGATCCTTGATGCGTGTCACACGCAGCGAGGTCGCTGGCTAGGTCGCCGTTACATCACAAATCCTGTTATGTTTCCGCAACATCGTTAGCGACGCTGCTGTGTGTAAAGTACCCCTAAGGAAACCATGAAAACATGACCAGTTGGTGGGTCCTGAGGGAATCTGTCAGCAGGATTTCACACCCTCGGCTATTTATATGAGCACGTTGCCATTAGAAAGAAAAGTCCAGCAGTATCCTTACATGCCCAGTCTGTTCCTCCATTACTGAGAAATCAGCACTGGCTTTGATATGCAAATGAGGCTAAAGGGCTATGGGAGATCTGCAGCCTCTGTCACTCCAGCTCTACTCCTTCCCAGCAATGCCGCCTCCTGCTTGACACACAGCCTCTATACTGTGAGACTTAAGGCATCAATTAAGGAGGAGACAGTGCTGAGTTGTGAATAGAGCCGGAGTGACAGAGGCTTTAGATCTATATAGAGGTCTTCAGTCTTATTTGTATATTACCATAATTTAAATGCGGATTTCTCAGTAATGGACTGGTCATGTGAAGATATTGCTGGATTTGCCTTGAAAAGAGCTACATGGATGTATGAATAGTTTGCTTGGGGTCACATCCTGCTGGCAGATTCCTATGTGACTTGTGGCTGCCAGGAAAAACTTTCAAACTTTAGATAAAGACAAATAAAAACTTAAGAGGCCAAAAAATCTCATAGTGAGCTCTTATTCTCAGTGCTTAGGTTTAAAAAGACAAAAAAGTAATCCACACTCTGAAAGGTAAGAGAGGTGATAACATGAAGAAGGTTCCTGTGTCCTCCAGCTGAGGTAACGGGATACTTTATAGAGGGAAATGACAGTAATCACTCTCATCAATACAAGTTTGCACTCCGTGTGCTGTCTATTTTTCATTGTCTGGTAGAAGAAGCTACGGAAACCTCCAATATTTTGGATCAACACATGGATTGGTCTGATGTCTAAATGAGGTTAAACAGGCCGAACTCTTCTACCTCCGTACACAAATAACTAGGAAATAAAACTTTTCATGCTGCTACTCAGTGATACAAATAATAAAAGAAACCTAAAAGGAATCCATGATCAAAGCTCTAGCCATTATCTCTTGAGGACACAACTCAAGCAGATTCTGGAGTGATCGGTGAAGATGGGCAAGAAACCTTTATAACTAATCTCTAAGCCCCAACTTTGGTTTGGCCATCTAGTTTTCCAGATCATTTCATAGACTGTATCGAAATAATCAGAAATTTCCAGGATCGACCAATGATCTAATGCAGGGGGGTCCCCAACCTGTGGCTCGCGGGTCTGTGATGAAGTGCCTAGCAGCTATCTTCCAGCTTGGTACATTTGGTCTGGGACTAGCAAACAGCTATGAAAAGCAGGTCTCTAGATGAGGACTTGTCAGTAGCCCCCAAATAAAAGAGTATATAGGAATGGGGTAAGGTAGAACCACTGGATCTTGGTATACCGCCTCAGTGTAATTTCTATGGAAAAGCTTTGGCTGTCATTATACAGATAGCGGGGGCTCTGGGAGTCACCGAGGGGACAGGAGCTGGATGTGGCTCGAGACCCTCTCTCTGAGCTGAGTGTGGCTCTCAAAGTCAGAACGTTTGTGAACCACTGGTCTACTGTGGAAGGGGGCACGAGATCTCCAAAGCAGATGTCAGAGAAAAGAGGTTATGAAGGGCATTTCGAATTGAAAGGATTTTTGTTCCATGTGAGGCGACAGGCAATGCTTATACCCTTCTCCACCTGACTTCAACATACAAGAGTGTGTCATGAATGAGAACCCAAATATCTCATAGGTGCAGGTCCCACCCATGGGCGCTTAGATAGATCTCCATTGAAGTCAAAGAGAATAAAAAAGGAGTGAGGGTTGCATGGCTTCCATTCTCTTAATACATTAGGTTCCTAGGGGTAGACATAAAAAATGCAATGTGTGCAATTACCCCGATAAAAGATATGTCTAAGGCGGCCTTCACACACTACGATTTTGTGAGGGAACTCAATAATGATGTCAGTGGTGTGCACTTTTGGCCAAAATGTTAGTGAGGTGTCACATGTATAGATATCGTTCAGGACGCAGCAGCGATGTTACGTGCAGGTATCGCTCACACAACCAGCGATTGATGCTTGTCAATGATGTCAATAGGAGAAATCGGTCAGGAGATCGGTTATGGCAGTGTCACACTGAACAATGCAGCAGATTGGATGATCGACATCGTCTGATATGGGGTCCGGTTCCCATATCTGTGATTAACGATCAGATCACTTATCGGTAGTCAGATCATGCTGTCACACGCAACGATGTTGTAGGAGCGATGCCAAATCAGGCACTTTCCAGCGATATGTTTACATATATCGTAGCGTGTGATGCCCGCCTTATTGCTACATTTAAAGGAGTTATCAGAGAGGTGTTTATTTTTTTCTTATGGGGGTAAGGACTTACAATTAGTTACTAATCTACCTGTTCTGTCCTTGCCGATCACTGCGAGATCAGAGCCGCGCAGACTGCTCCTGCGACTTACGGTGATGCCATGTCGACAGAGCAGGTTCTTCTCTTCTGTTCTGCTTGATTTACATTGTCTCTGCTGATGTTATGCTGAGTTGGCTCCCTACTGCCAAACTGCAGGACGCAGATTATTATGCTGATTGACAGCCAGCTCCCTGTGGCCAAACTGTGGGGAGTCTATTGTTATGCTGATTGACAGCCGGCTCCCTGTGGCCAAACTGTGGGGAGTCTATTGTTATGCTGATTGACAGCCGGCTCCCATGTGCCAAACTGCAGGGAGCCTATTGTTATGCTGATTGACAGCCGGCTCCCTGGTGCCAAACTGCAGGGAGCCGACTGTTATGCCGGGAAGCCAGCTATCAATCGGCATAACCGGCAGTGATGAAGCATGTCAGAAAAGGAGAGTGGAAGAAGAGCTGCTCTTTTGACATTAGATGAAATGAAGCAAAATCACTGACTTTCGCAGTGCGTGACTTCTCTGGGCCGGCAGACATCGGCACTAGGCAGAACAAGCAGGTAAATAGGAACTACTTGCCTGTAAATTCTTGACCCCATTGGAAATAAAATACAAATCCCTGGATAACCCTTTATATGGAAAGTGACCTTCTCTATGGAGAGACCCCCTCCTCTAAATTATGTAATGTAGGATAAAGACCAGTGCTACCTCTGAGCTTTATGACAAAAGATTACGGTAATAAATAAAAAAAATTATATCTCATCAAGAAACAAAGATAAAAGAACAACATCCAAAAAACCCACAAATGTTCCTTTTGTTCCCGTCTACAGAAGCACAAGGCTCTAAGCCATAGGTTACTTTTAATGAAATTGGAATAATAGTTCTGAGTGATGACCACCATTGTCGGTGTAATTTCACAGTGAAAGGAGCGGTGTAATTACTTGGCCGCGGTGACATCACAACTGGAACAGATTAACAATTAGCTGTTAGAATGGGGTTCTGCAATAGAAAAGCTGCAATAGAAAAGATGCCAGTGTGGTACGATGGCAGAGGACGGGGCACTCGCTTAAAGCTATAACAATCCTGTTCTAATGATTTGCCACAAAAAAGGGTTTACGGTATTTTCTTTACCATTTATAATTTAAAATGCTTGAGTTTCCCATTGACTTCCATTAAACAAGTTGAGCCCGTCCAAAAGTTAAAATGCTCATTACGAGCTCATCACTAATTATGACTACAAGGGATTTTCAAATCACTGCATACTTGTTTTCTTTATCATAGAATGGGCGTCTTTATTTTAGCTGGATCCCACCTGCCCAAAACCTGTAGGTTTTTTAACCCAGATAGCATTATCATAGAATCATATAATGATGGTGCTCAATGCAGGATTCACTACATCATCCCAGACAGATGTCTGTCCAGCCTCTGTGTGAAGACCTCCATAGAAGAGAAACTCACCACCTCTTGTGGCCGCCTGTTCCACTCACTGATCACCCTCACTGTTAAAAAGTTTTTTCTAATATCTAATGTGTTTCCTCCCATTCAGTTTCCTCCCATTGTTTCTAGTCTTCCTTGTGCAATTGAAAATAAAGCTGATGCCTCTACAGTGTGACAGCCCTTGTGATATTTGTAGACAGCTATTAAGTCTCCTCTCAGTTTCTTTTTTGCAAGCTAAACATTTCCATATCCTGTAACCGTTCCTCATAGGACATGGTTTGCAGACCGGTCACCATTCTGGTCGCTCTTCTCTGAGTTTGCTCCAGTTTGTTGATGTCTTTTTTATGACGTGGAGCCCAGAACTGGACACAGTATCCAGATGGAGTCTGACCAAAGAGGAGTAGAGGGGGATAATGACTTCACGTGATCTAGACTGTAGGCTTCTGTTAATACATCCCAGAATTGTGTTTTACATCTTGGCTGCTGCATCACACAGTTGACTCATGTTCAGTCTGTAATCTAATTGTATACCCAAGTCTTTTTCACGTGTGCTGTTGCTTAACCCTATCTTTTTACATTTTACAAGGTGTTCCAACTATTCTGGAGTAGGGGTTGTATTAGGAGAGAATATAAAAAGTGATACATTAGTGATACACAAATTTTATTAAAAAATAGGATCTTTGGGGGAGTGGTCTAAATTGTCACAGTGCTAGAACTGTGTTCAGAAGCTGAATGGGAGATGTGTATGGACAGTGGGATGTTATCATATAGACATGATGCTTCATGGGCTATGTACTAATCTACTTACATAATCTTTATGTCCTGTCTGTTCCCAACTTCTGTCCAGATGTACCAGTCACGTGCATCTGCCTTCCGATGTGCAGCCATATTTCCACACCAAAGTGATGAGTGTGGAAATACGGCACCGCACACGCAGCCAGATATGCGCTCCCCTCACCCGCTCCCAGCAGTGCAGCTGGCTTCATTAGCTCATGCATCAGCACATTTTCTTCCCTGTACTCATTTGCTCTTCATGTGCTTTTTTTTTTACTAATTATCTATAACCATACTTTCTGCCCTCCCGGAGACAGTAGACACTTTATTACCTCACCATGCTGTGGAAATCAGTATACAACCCCCAGAGCGCTCAGCTAGGTGGATGATTTATTGGGAATCTACAACAGTAAATGGTGGAAACATTTTAGACGACTCTTTAGAGAGTTAAAAAACTTTGTGTTTAGGAAGCTAATAAAAAAAACATTTTATGTGAAGGTGTGCATTGCATTTTAACTATTAGTTTGTACAAATACAACTATTGGGCTTCAGATTATAGGAAAGATGAAAAAACAGCTGGCAAAGTTTATCCTCAAGTCAAAGTCATTGTAGGGAGGAGCTACAACGCGTGTTTCTCTGCCCTGGAGCATCTGACAACCAACTGGATTGAAGGGGAACTTTGTAAAAAGGGAAAGATAAACACTAAGTGACAGATTTTCCACCAGATTTCAATTGATGAACCCAGTAATAGTAAACAGCTTATTGTCAGAGAACTATCAACACAAGTTGCACAATGTGAAGAGCCCCTTTAGCCTCTTCCAATCAGAGCTGATTTTTGTTTTTCTTCCACTCATTGTGTAGTCTAAATGACATGACAATATGGTTCTCCATATTCCTTATCATGAATTATGTTACAATTTCAGATATCCAGAGGCATTGAGGTTTCCATTGATGAAGAATGGCCCCACTATCTTTGTACCCCATATACCCCACCATACCATCAATGTTTGTGTTCCAGCAGTCTTGGAGGGATCTATCCACTGTGGGTTAGTGTCAGACCAATAGCGCTGGTTTTCTTTGTTAACGTCACCATTGAAAAAACGTTTGCCTCATCTGAAGGCAATTGTCTATGCTGTGAAGATACGAGATGTGCAGCATCTGAAACAACGGATACTGGAAGCCTGTGCAGCATTTCTTCTGCGGTGTTGCTATCAGTGTGTCAAGAGTGGGAGAAGAGGGTTGTATTGACAATCCAACACAATGGGCAGCACTTTGAACACATTTTATAAGTGGTCATAAACTTGTAAATAACTCATGAAAGAATAACGTTATGTTAAAACCAAGCACACCATTGTTTTTCTTATGAAATTCTCAATAAGTTTGATGTGTCACATGACCCTCTTCCCATTGAAAAAAAAGTTGGCTACTAAAGGGCCGACTTCAAAATGGCCGCCATGGTCACCACCCATCTGGAACTGTTTTCCCCCTCCCATACACTAATGTGCCACAAACAGGAAGTTGATATCACCAACAATTCCCATTTTATTTAGGTGCATCCATATAAATGGCCCACCCTGTATACTATTATATATTACACATTCTGATTCAAAGTGTTTTCTTTATTTTCATGACTATGAAAATTGTAAATTCACACTGAAGGCATCAAAACTATGAATTAACACATGTGGAATTAAATACTTAACAAAAAGGTGTGAAACAACTGAAAATATGTCTTATATACTAGGTTCTGCAAAGTAGCCACCTTTTGCTTTGATTACTGCTTTGCACACTCTTGGCATTCTCTTGATGAGCTTCAAGAGGTAGTCACCCGAAATGGTCTTCCAACAGTCTTGAAGGAGTTCCCAGAGATGCTTAGCACTTGTTGGCCCTTTTGCCTTCACTCTGTGGTCCAGCTCACCCCAAACCATCTCGATTAGGTTCAGGTCTGGTGACTGTGGAGGCCAGGTCATCTGGCGAAGCACCCCATCACTCTCCTTCCTGGTCAAATAGCCCTTACACAGCCTGGAGGTGTGTGTGGGGTCATTGTCCTGTTGAAAAATAAATGATGGACCAACTAAACGCAATCCGGGTAGAATAGCATGGAGCTGCAAGATGCTGTGGTAGCTATGCTGGTTCAGTATGCCTTCAATTTTGAATAAATCCCCAACAGAAATCCCACTTATTAAACCTGACAGGGCACACCTGTGAAGTGAAAACCATTTCCGGTGACTACCTCTTGAAGCTCATCAAGAGAATGCCAAGAGTGTGCAAAGCAGTAATCAAAGCAAAAGGTGGCTACTTTGAAGAACCTAGAATATAAGACATATTTTCAGCTGTTTCACACTTTTTTGTTAGGTATATGATGCCTTCAGCGTGAATCTACAATTTTCATAGTCATGAAAATAAAGAAAACACTATGAATCAGAAGGTGTGTCCAAACCATGTATATATATTGTGCTTTCATAGCGTCTCATGTTTGTTTTAGAAGGACTGAAATCTGAAAGAAGACACTTCTGTTTCCATTTTTCTGGGGCGGCTGTATTTTTATATCTAAAATCTCAGACCACTATGAAGCGGAGCCTGTGGCTTGGCTTCTTGCCTTAGGACTAATACAATGGCTGCTTTGGCCATCCATGTGGCAATCCATCAGCACCCGGCTATCCTGTCAGATGGAGGAAGGGCCATGGGCAACTGAGACAGGACCCCTAAGATCTAAGGCAAGGATTAACACCAATGATCGTCTGGGTATGGTGTGGGCTGAGCTCCATATGCACCCGCCAATGTCGCAAAAAGTTTAATCAAGGCTGTTGTTGTTGAAATTCAATTATGTCATGAAATTGAAAATAATGAAGATTTACGTTGTATGATGACTTTAATTAAATTTCAGAACAGAAGCAAGTGCCACTACAGATTTAAACCATACTGATGGTTTCCACTCCTGTCTGTCTAAATGTGGAGTGACTGTTTATAGGAATCAATGACCACGGGGAGAAGCTTCTCGCTGTTGACAATCTAGATAGATTTCATTTCTGCGGGAAACAGAACAATTGGATGGAAGACGATAAACAAAGGAGAAAAGTGATGGCAATGATAGGAAGAGGTTCACTGAGCCAGAACGACAAGGACTCGGAGTGAATGCACTGCCCGGATAGCGAGGAGCGGCAGACTCAGCCGTCAGGCCTCACTGTGATCGCTGCTCAAAACAAAATACAAAATACGCTAATTTTTTCTATAAATGTAACAGGAGTGTGCGCGACTCACATAGTAATGAGTAATTATGCAAACAGGACAGGCACTGCTAAATGGGTCAATCCCTCCCAACATGAAGGACGCGTCCGGGGAATCTGGCTTCATTATATTGTGAAGTTGTAGTCGAGCTAAATTTGACATGTCATTCTTTGGGGCACAATTGCGTAAGCACCGTGAAATGTTTATCTATTCACCAATTAAGTATTTTTTTTATTTATTTATTTTATCACAGCTAATTTTTCCAAGTTTTTTTAAAAAAATTTTTCTCCTTCGCCTCATTGGGGGACACAGGACCGTGGGTGTTATGCTGCTGTCCACTAGGAGGTGACACTAAGATACTTCTAAAAAAACAAGAAAACAGTGTAGCTCCTCCCCTGCAGTATATACACCCTGGCTGGCTCCAGCCTCACCAGTTTTTGCTTAGTGTCTCATTAGGAGGTAGATGCGGTCCAAGGACCACAATACTAGTACATAGTTAGGTTTTTTTCCTTAGATTTTTAGATTCTTTTTTCTTTTTACAAGGATACTAGAGGGCGACGGTATCTCTGCATACCGATCTCCCAAAACCAACAACAGACGGGAACGCGGAGTGTTACCTCCACGTACCCCCTTCTGCTTCGATGGACAGGAAGCAAGGCGACGGTTCCTCAGCGTTCCGATTTCCTTGTGTTCCGTTTTTTCGCCGGCGTTATCCCTACTCTACCCCCTGCGGGACCCAGGGTGACAGGCACAGCTACCTCCCAGGATCTCTGGAGCAGATCCTGCCGGACAGGGACGCCAGGCCGACACTCTCCTCATACTCCTGGGATTATGAGTCGAGCATTCAAGATGCCCTCCCCATTCCCTGCCAGGGGTTTTGGGTTGAGGTGCCTCCATAAGGTAAGCAGGGCTCCTGAGGGACCCTGCATGCATGTGTTCTCTCCCTGTGAGCTGCAGGTTGGGCTTCAGCTTTCCCTAGCTCCCATAGCCCTGGCCTGCGGACCTTAGTATTGCCCCTGGAAGGCTGCAACTTTTACCTTGGCTCCCCTGCTCCTGGGGGCCTGGGCTGGGTCCTCCACTGCAGGGATTCAGAGGGCCGAGGGCACTCGCGGCGTGTGCTTCCCGCACTTCCGCGCCGATGCGCGCTCGTTTTCGGCCTCAGGAGCCTAATCGAGCCCCCGGCTTGCGGCCTACTCCTAAGCCCGCCCCTGTTGCCGCCCCTCGTCGCCGCCCCCGGGTGACGTCATGCGGCCGGGAATTAGAGATCCCGGCCGTGTTACTAGAGGCGGATCTCTTCTCCCTGGCGCGTCTCGCTCATCGCGAGACCTCCTGCGCGCCTTTTCTCTGGGAGAGGACGCCCTGGCCGCCATCTTCTGTGCCCAGCACCACGAGGGACGGTTTTTCTCAGGGGGACACCGGACCTGGCCTGCAGTCCACTGGAAGCGGTAAGGGGCACAGCATTCGCTGGTGCCCTCAGTCTGCTTGCATTTTAGCTGTGCACTCCTCCCTTCAGTGTACTGCACCTGCTGCTTCTCTTCCCAGCAGCATACATAGTGTCTCTTAGGCTGCAGCTCTCCATAACAATATGCAGAACTCCAAGAGCAACAAAAAGGGCTCTAAGATGGCTACATTCTTTGCCTCTTGCACAACCTGCAAGAACCATCTGCCCAGCGGTCAGACGACCCCTTTCTGCCAGGCCTGTGACCCATCTAATACAGAGCCGGTCAGTACAGCTGCCCCTGCTCCTGAGGTTTCCTCGGAGCCCAGCGCCTCTGCCGCCACTGATAGTCCCCGCGCTACCCCTGATTGGGTGGTCTTCTTGTCTCAGTCCTTAACTCAATCCATGTCTCAATCCATGGACAGACTGACTTCGACTCTGATACAGGCTATGCATGCCCAGCCCACGGCAGATACCCCTGCGCCCCCTGAGCCCGAACAGGATACCGCTCAGAGACACGATTCTGACCCCAGGGAGCAGAGACAGGAATCTTCCTCCCACCGGCCCTCTCTTAAGAGAAGGGACCCCCCTCCCTCTCCTTCAGGGAGCTCCCAGGGTTCTCCGTCCCATGACCAGGGACCAGGGTCCCCTTCGTCTCAAGGTCCATACGATTCTGACCCGGAGCACGAAATGTCGCTTGACTTGGACAACCCTGACACTCAGTCTCTGATTCAGGACCTGATTACGGCCGTCAATCAGACCTGTAAAGTTGATAGCCCCACTTTAGAAACTCCAGGGTCCGCAATATCATTTAAACGAACAAAGCGGCCACACAAGTTTTTCACGGACCACCATGAGTTCCAGGAACTCATGACCAAGTACAGAAATCACCCGGATAAACGTTTTGGTAACCGAAAAGCCA
The DNA here is from genome assembly GCA_033576535.1 of Allobates femoralis. Lineage (NCBI taxonomy): Eukaryota > Metazoa > Chordata > Amphibia > Anura > Aromobatidae > Allobates > Allobates femoralis. The sequence goes on along the minus strand of JARQOC010000005.1, from coordinate 54,677,877 downwards.
TGGAATCTCGCTATCCCTTTCCCCCTACTGTAAGCCAGAATTGGGCTGAGTCCCCACAGGTTGACCCGCCAGTTTCCCGTCTGGCCACACGTACACTCCTCTCCCTTCCAGACGGATCATCTATCAAGGATCCTACCGACCGTCAGGTTGAGCAATTAGCTCGGTCTATTTTTGAGGCTTCGGGCTCGGCATTGTCCCCTATTTTTGCCTCAGTCTGGGTAGCCAAGGCGGTTACCACCTGGGCATCCTCTCTCCGTGATAATTCTCAATCTCTGGAAGACTCAGAGATGGCTGCTCAGATCTCCGTCGCGGCTGAATATATCCTTCAAGCTTCCCTGGATGCTGCTGCCTGTTCAGCTATTGCAGCAGCTAACGCTATCACCATCCGCAGAGCGCTCTGGCTGCGTGAATGGAAGGCAGACTCAGCCTCCAAGAAATCCCTAACCAGCCTGCCGTATCTCAGCGGACGACTGTTTGGGGAAAAGCTTGACAAGCTGATTTCGGATGCCACCGGAGGGAAGAGCACTTCCCTCCCGCAACAAAAGCCGAAACGTCCCCTTTTCAGACGTCAACAGACTCGGTTTAGGTCCTTTCGCAACTCATTTGGATGGTCGACCTCCCGCCCCTCACAGGCTAATACCAGATTCCCACGGAGAGATAGAATCTCGCAGGCTCCGCAGAGAACCTCGACTTCCTGGCAGGCACGCTCCAGACAGTCAAAGTCCAAGGGATCACGGTCCCAACCATTCTCTTCTTCCTGACTCTCTTCCCCTCCCGGACGATCCCTCCCGAGTAGGCGGCCGCCTCTCTTTTTTTCGGGACATCTGGCTTGCAGTCATAGACGACAAGTGGGTCAGGGAGGTGATTTCGTCCGGATATTCCATAGAATTTCACACCCGCCCGACCAAACGTTTCTTCCTGTCTTCCCCCCCGAGGTCTCCAAAGAAGGCTCGCGCTTTCTTCAAGGCAGTCGACTCTCTTCGGCAGGCAGGAGTCATTGTGCCAGTACCTCCAAACGAAAGGTACACAGGGTTCTACTCGAACCTCTTTGTGGTGCCCAAAAAAGACGGGTCGGTGAGGCCGATTCTCGACCTCAAGTTTCTCAACAAATTTATCAGACTGCGTCACTTCCGCATGGAGTCGTTGCGATCCATCATCACTTCAATGGACGAAGGGGAATTTCTCGCGTCGATAGACATCAGGGACGCGTATCTCCACATACCAATCTCTCATGCCCATCAGCGATTCCTACGCTTCACAGTGGGTCAGGACCATTTCTAGTTCGTAGCCTTGCCGTTCGGCCTCGCCACTGCCCCAAGGGTTTTTACGAAGGTCATGGCCACGGTCATGAAGCTACTTCATTCCAGGGGAATCATGGTCTTGCCCTATCTGGACGACCTTCTTATCAAGGCACCATCCTTCACAGACTGCGACGAAAGTGTAAAGATCACCATGGACACACTCGTCCGTCTAGGCTGGTTGTTAAACCTTTCCAAGTCCTCTCCAATCCCGAGCCAGACCATCACTTTTTTGGGAATGGACTTCGACACTCATCGAGGGCTCGTTCTGCTTCCGCGCGAGAAGGCAGTCGCCTTGCGGCAAGGCGTTCGTACTCTTCTACTGCCAAGACCTCATTCCCTTCGCTCAGGAATGAGAGTCCTGGGAAAGATGGTAGCGGCTATGGAAGCGGTGCCGTTCGCTCAGTTGCATCTCAGGCCACTCCAACTCGCTCTCCTGTCTCGCTGGAACAGGAATCCGGCTACTCTAGACAGGACCCTGCGACTGACCGCAGCAGTGAAACAGTCTCTTCTTTGGTGGCTCCGTCCTGCCTCTCTCCAGGTGGGCAAGTCCTTCCTGCCGGCACATTGGAACGTTCTGACCACCGATGCCAGCCTAACGGGCTGGGGAGCGGTTCTCAGTCACCACACGGCTCAGGGCAGGTGGTCCCGTCAAGAGACCACTCTTCCCATCAACTTACTGGAGATTCGGGCCATCTTCCTAGCCCTGCGGGACTTCCATCATCTGCTAGCAGGGCGTCACGTGCGAGTCCAGTCAGACAACGCCACGGCGGTGGCATATGTAAACCACCAGGGCGGCACGCGCAGTGCAACAGCAATGCGCGAGGTCCGCCCGATACTGGAATGGGCAGAATCCACGAGATCGGTGATTTCAGCCGTCCACATTCCCGGGGTGGACAATTGGGCGGCAGACTTCCTCAGTCGCCAGGGCATCGCCTCGGGAGAATGGAGCCTGCACCCCGATGTCTTCCATCAAATATGCATCAAGTGGGGGACTCCGGACGTGGACCTGATGGCTTCACGGCTGAACCGCAAGGTATCCAGGTTTATGGCCCGATGCCACGATCCTCAAGCTCTGGGAGCAGACGCTCTGGTCCAGCCCTGGACTCAATTTCGTCTTTGTTACATCTTCCCTCCGCTTCCCCTCATACCCAGGGTGGTGAAGAAGATCAAAGCGGAGGGTGTGCCAGTCATTCTCGTCGCTCCAGATTGGCCACGTCGCGCATGGTATGCCGATCTGGTCCGTCTTCTCGGCGACTCCCCCTGGCGTCTCCCAGATCGGCCAGATCTACTCTCACAGGGTCCTCTCCTCCACCAGAAATCCTCGGCCCTGAGTTTGACGGCGTGGCCGTTGAGACCTGGGTGTTAACCCAGGCAGGTTTGTCTCCGGATGTCATCACAACCATGCTTAATGCAAGGAAGCCTTCTTCGGCTCGCATTTACCATCGCACTTGGAAGGCCTTCTTCTCCTGGTGTAACTCTCAGAACCGGCCGCCCATGCAATTCTCATTGCCAGCCATTTTAGGGTTTCTTCAGTCTGGTCTTGACTCCGGTCTTTCCCTAGGCTCTTTGAAGGGACAAGTTTCTGCCTTGTCCGTTCTTTTTCAGCGCAAATTGGCTAACAGATCACAGGTCAGGACCTTTTTACAGGGGGTCTCCCGCCTGGTTCCACCCTACAAGAGGCCTTTGGAAACATGGGATCTGAATCTAGTTCTGGACGCTTTACAGAGGCCTCCTTTTGAACCCCTCAGAGAGGTCCCTCTTCGCATTTTGTCTCAAAAAGTAGTTTTTCTTGTGGCAATTACATCCATTCGGCGCGTGTCGGAACTGGCAGCTCTTTCCTGCAAGTCTCCTTTTCTCTCTTTCCATCAGGACAGGGTTGTGTTACGCCCTGTTCCGTCTTTCCTTCCCAAGGTGGTGTCCTCGTTTCATTTGAATCAGGACATCACTCTGCCGTCTTTCTGTCCAGCGCCGGTTCATCGTGTGGAGAGGGCCTTGCATTCGCTGGATTTGGTTCGGGCTCTTCGCCTCTACATTTCAAGGACGGCGGTTTTTCGGAAGTCTGATTCTCTGTTTATTCTTCCAGAAGGAGCCCGTAAAGGAATGCCTGCATCCAAGGCTACCCTGGCCAGGTGGATCAGGGCAACGATCTCAGAAGCTTACCAACTCAAAGGTCAGCCCGTACCACCGGGGCTGCGCGCGCACTCTACCCGTGCGGTAGGGGCCTCCTGGGCTATTCGACATCAGGCTTCTGCCGAACAAGTGTGCAGGGCTGCCACCTGGTCCAGCCTGCACACTTTTGCTAAACATTATAATGTGCATGTTCAGTCCTCGGCTGAGGCTAGTCTGGGCAGACGTGTTCTGCAGGCGGCAGTTGCCCACCTGTAGAGGTTCAAGATACGTCTATATATTCCCACCCAGGGACTGCTTTTGGACGTCCCACGGTCCTGTGTCCCCCAATGAGGCGAAGGAGAAAAGGAGAATTTTGTGTACTCACCGTAAATTCCTTTTCTCTTAGCCTCTCATTGGGGGACACAGCACCCTCCCTGTTGCCTATCGGCTCTTATCTTGTTACTTCAGTTCTGCGTTATCAGTTATGGTTAACTGTTTTTTTTCAGATATAGATAATTGTGTAGATGGGCTAATGGCTCTCCTACTGCTTTAGTCACAAAACTGGTGAGGCTGGAGCCAGCCAGGGTGTATATACTGCAGGGGAGGAGCTACACTGTTTTCTTGTTTTTTTAGAAGTATCTTAGTGTCACCTCCTAGTGGACAGCAGCATAACACCCACGGTCCTGTGTCCCCCAATGAGAGGCTAAGAGAAAAGGAATTTACGGTGAGTACACAAAATTCTCCTTTTTATTATTTGAAAAAGCGAAAAAATTACGATAAAACGGCTTCTGGTTGAGTGTCGACACGAGAGAGGTTTTGTTTTTATGTTTGTTGTCATTTTTTTTGTTTCCATTTTGACTCTCTTCTACAGATGTCCCACATAAAAGATATAGAAGAAGTGCACTAGATTTCGTTCTGGCCCAGGTCCCACTTGCAAGAGACATCAACCAGCATGGCCGCTGGCTCTCCGGACAGGTGCGCGCAGCCCCACAGAATTACATTAGGACCTATCTGGAGAGTCAGCGGCCGGGTGATGTGTCTCGCATGTCCCTAACAAGTGGGGCTCAGGCTTCAGACTGAAAGGTCCAACACAACAAGGGTAAACCCAGGGGTGGACATATCCGATAGGAGGGATTGAAAGGGTTATTCCCAAAATCATAATATGGTCTCTGTTTTCTCTGTATACAATATTAATCACACATGCCAATACAACCATTTTTTTAAATTTGCACAGGTTTTCAGCTATAACCCCCTAATGAACCCTCCCAGGTCTCTATTTACCTAACGTTCCTATATATATTTACCCTACGTTGCTATAGAATCAGTCTTCCAGTAGTTCTAATGCTGTTGGTCAAGCATGTTCAGATAAACCGAAAGACTATGTCTAATAAAAAACTCTGACAGCAGAGGTGTAATAAACTTCGTCTATGCTATACTGATGATCCCATTGATGCCAACTGCATTTGCACCTAATGACCCTGTCTAATTAATGAAAAACAGTTGTAACTATGACCCGATCTAATAAAATATAAAAAGTCCTTGGTTTAATACCAGTGGTATGAAGGTAAGAAGAGGCTGCTCACACAGCTGTCCATGGTGCCCATCTGATCAAATACCAGGGAACTGAGGTAAGCAGAGGCTACTTTCACTATTGTCCACCCTGTCCATCTGATCTAAAACCAGGGAACCGAGGTAAGACGAGACTGTTCACACTGCTGTTCACTGTAACTGATCTAAAACCAGGGGTACTGAGGTAAGAAGAGGCTGCTCACACTGCTGTCCATCTTACCTTTCTGAATGCTAAGTGGTTACTGTGATCTGGAGATAGCTTGACTGTAGATTCTCCTTGTTCAAGTCTAGACTGCTATGGAAAATGCAAGTAACTCTCTCACTACACCCACCAGGAACAAAATATATTAATTTCTCTGAACCTAATGTCTGCTTAAGTGATAGAATTTTGTTTGTGATACTTTATGTGGGTGTAATTATGTAAACTTTGCCCTTATGATGCGCTTTAAACTTTCAGTTTAAAAGTAACTCCGTGAAGAAAAAAAAATGATATGGTCCCTACACTCATAGACTATAATGTTTAGCTGTCTGTTACATTTGAATAATGTTTAGAATTAATATAAATCAGTTTTTCCCTAATTGCTGCTCACCGGTCCCCATTCCCATAGGGGTCAATACGTCATGCCTGATTAAGCTGCTCTTTCTCCTCCCTCTACAGTGAGCATTTGGGCATCTGAGAACAAACACTTCCTCCTTCAATCACATGGGCGTGATGTCACAGCAGGTCCTATTGATACAGCAAGGAAAAAGAAATGATGCAGTTTCAAATGAGATGAAATTTATTACATTTTCCGTCAGACTTCCATTCACAGCACGGTCAGGAAACAATCAACGTGTAAATAACATGGCAGGAAGCAGTTGCACCAGGCAACGTGTTTCGGACAGAGGTCCTTTGTCAAACCTGTAAGTGTGCAACACAAGCAAATGCATTTGAAACTGGAATCTTGACCATTTCTTTTTCCTTGCTGATTGCCCAGGCGGATCCAAGAACGCCGACCCGTGCATGCCAGTAATTACGTGGTGAGCTGATAACTCTTTCCTGTGTGTACCTATTGACACAGGTTTCCAATCCTGCTTTCTATACAGAGATCTCCAGACTCCAGCTTAGTCTAGGCCCTGTTGTGGTGTCACGCCCACGTAACTGAAAAAGTGTCGGACAGCGCTGAAGCTTTCTGAGGGGGATGGGGAGAGATGCTCAATCAGGCATGACGTATTGTCCCCTATAGAACTGGTGACTGGTAAAGCCCTGTCAGATTTAGAGAGACTGCTAGCGAGATCGCTGCTAACTCACAAGATTTGTGACGCAACAACGACCTCAGCAGCGATCTCACAACGTTTGACACGCAGCAGCGACCAAGCCCCTGCTGTGAGATCGCTGATCGTTCCAAACCGTTCTGGACCAGTTTTTGGCTGGGCAGCGTGCATCGCTGTGTTTCACAGGCACAACAACCAACGACCTCAATACTACGCCCGAGAGCGACAGGTTCCCAACGACCGCCGTATTGTTGCTGCATCGCTGGTGAGATCTGACTGTTTGACATCTCCCCAACGACCACGTAGCGTCGCTCCAGCGATCCCTACCAGGTCGTATCGTTGTCGGGATCGCTGGAGCATCGCCAAGTGTGATGGGACCTTAAGGAGCAATTAGTGAGTAACTGATTCATATCAATTCTAAACATTATACAAGTGTAACAGGCTGCTTAGCGTTATAGTCTAGGAGAGCAGGGACTGTACAACATTTTTTATCTCCCCGGAGTTCCCCTATAAAGTAGATGAAAAAAACATTATTCTGAATTTGCAAAATATTGCATTTTTATTTGCAATGAATGCAAACTTGTTTCCGATATAAAATCTGTTTACCAGGGAATATTTTGCCTCCTACAAACCTCTCTGCAGAAACATATTTTATGACATTTATTATGTCATAAACCGCTGCTGTCACAAGTCATTTCTGTGTGCGGGATACAAAAATTGTATTTCAGGTGCAGATTTTCACATTAGAATAATATTGCGTCGGGGGGGGAACACACCGGTGTCACCATTACCTTTCTTCTCCTCCTCTTCCATTGTTTCCTCTTCTGGTTGATTTTCCTCATCTACAATGAATCTGAATGGTTTGTAAGAGATAATCGTCAATCCATTTCCCTCCGGTTCAATAGCCGCATAATGTGGGACTGACTTGCCATGTAGCCTCCTACGTTTCAAGATTTCACATTTATCTGTGAACATAAAAAAATAAGCAATATATTCTATAGCCATATTCATATCATATTGAACAACCAATTACAGCCGCACAAGCTTTAGGTAAATTGCTCAATTACGACACCAATGTTAGGAGCAAAATTCATTTGACATCAAGATTGTAGTAAAATTGCCGTTTTCCGCATAATTGCAAGGAGCATCACCCGCTGTGGAGGCATTCAAGAATATTCTTAAGCGGAATGGATAAAATATGTTAAGACAACAAAGAAAATGATTAATATTATACTGCTTTTACTAGAAGTCAATGGGAGAAAGAAGATACAAAAACATATGACCACTCCCTACCACTAGACGGCAACATGCAGGCAGTTGAAGAAAAAATTCAATCAATCAAAAAGTAATCTTGGCCACCGTTCACACAACTGAAAGACAACAGCTTCAGGTCTTTATTTTTCCAACTAAAAACAAAAAAAAAAAATCAATGCCCGAATTGCTTTTTTTTTTTCATTCCTCCTTCAAAAAAGCTGGTTAAGAAAAAAAAAAAAAAAATGTATGTACCCGAGAACGATATTAGTATAAACTACTGCAAACCTTCATATTAGATGAGCTGACGGAAAAGTGTTTTCCGATTTTTGTTTTTCCCTCCCATTCTTCCAAGAGCCATAACTTTTTTATTTTTCATCAATATACCGTACACACACACGAGGGCTTGTTTTTTGCAGGACGAGTTGTACGTTTGAATGAAAATTAAAAAAAAAAGTAAATGTACAATTGCGGCAAAAGTGCAATTGCTCATTTGTTTTTTGTTTTGTTTTTTATTCACCATGTTCTCTATTAACTAAAAGTGATGTGTCGGGGATGAGTTTGTAGATGGCAAACATGTATACTTTTATAAGTGGTAAAAAAAAAATTAAGAAGTTTTTACAGAAAAAGAAATCCACTCTTTTGCGCCATGTTCCACGGCCCGTAGCGCTCTCATATATCGTGATCTGGAGCTGTGTGACGGCTTATTTTTTGCGTCTTGAGCTGACATTTCTAATGATACCATTTTTGGGTGGATGCGCTGTTTTGATCGCCCGTTATTGCATTTATAGCAATGCTGCAGCAACCAAAAAAATGTAATTTTGCCGTTCAGACTTCTTTTCCCTTACGCAGTTTACAGATTTGATTGAGTTAATATTTTGATAGATCGGGGATTACTGAACGCAGCAATACCGAATATGTGTATTTTTGATTTTTTTTATAGTTTTATTTTTAATGAGGCAAAAGGGGGTGATTTGAACTTTCAAGGTTTTTTTTCCCCATATTTTTACAAACTTTTTTTTATTTGTGCTTTATTTTATACTGGCCACTAGAGGGCCTCAGCATTACACTCTCCAATTGCTTCTGTGCACAGATGAGCTGCTGCACGTCTGTGCACAGGAGAAATCAACACCGGCATCCACAGAAAGTGATTCCAAATAGCATCCGGGGGTCATCAGAGGACACAGGGCTGTCAATTTAACCATCGGAGGTCCTGTGTTTGCATGACGGACCTCCGAAGACTGCGGGGTGCAGTGCGATCCCCGTCGCGGTGCTTTGGATTGCGCTGTCAGTGATTGAAAGCAGAATCCAAAGGGTTATTAGCACCGATTGGATCACTGATCTGGTAGGTGCTGTTATGGGGCTGTCACACGTGTCAATATCACGTGCACGATCACTGCTGCACGTGACGTTGCAGCGATACTGACTCGTGTGACAGGGCGCATCAACCAGCGATAAATCGCTGGTTGATGGTCGCCAGTTTTAGAACCTGTTCTAAAACCTGACGACGGTCGCCCGGTGGACACACAGCATCGCTGCATGACACCGGGAGAACGGGATCAGCCAGCTCCCAGCACCTCTCAGCAAGCCCTGGGAGCTGGTATCCAGGGTAAACTGCAGGTAACTAGGCAGTGCGCGCTGCCTAGATACCCAATGTGTACCTTAGTTACCAGCCTTCTCCGCTCACCGGCTTGTATCTAAGGTACACAGCGGGTAACTAGGGACCCGCTGTGTACCTTAGATACCAGCCAATGAGCGGAGAAGGCTGGTAACTAAGGTATACATCGGGTATGTAGGCAGCGCGCGCTGCCTAGTTACCCGCAGTTTACCCTGTATACCAGCCTGCAGACATCGTGGAAACGATATAGAAATCATTTCCACGATGTCGCTGGTAAAATAATCGCTGGTGAGTCTGCCTGTGTGACAGCTCAGCAGCGATCATCCGTCAATGTCGTCAGTGATCAGATCGCTGACGACATTGACGCGTGTGACGGCCCCATTAGTTTCACATGTCAGCTGATCAGATCAGCTGACATGTACAGGGAATAATGCAAGATCAGCATGTGAGCTCGCATCAGAGGGAGAGATATGGCCAAGGACATATTTATACGTCCTTGGTCGTGAAGGGGTTAAATTATGGCTTTCAGGGTATGGCGACTAAAAGACCATGCAATTAATATTTGGAGTCGGTATAATTGTGATGACCCACAGAATAAATTAAACAACAAATTAATGTGCAACAAATTAAAAGCTTTTTAAAATTTTATGAATAAAATACAAAAGAGCAGAATTAAAGTTTTTTCTTCTATTACTTCCCATAAAGAGTTTAAAGGAGTTGTTCGGTCTTCTGATAAAAGTCTGCAGTCACTCTAGGTGATTGTAAACTTCTGAAACTTGACACACTGTCAGGATTCTCCGGTATTGCCATAGAGAGGAGGCGGTCACATGACTACAAGTTGCCAATTTGCTTAGTGCAAGTGAACTGAATGAGGACAAGCAAGTCTACTTAGAATATGGCTGGAGTTAAGAAAATTGCATACTTGTGATCACATGAGCGCCCGATATTGCCGGAAATACTGGAAAATCCTGACAGCATGCTGTGTGCACGCTGTAAGGATTCAGAAGTCTGCGTTCACAGAGATGGACAATAGACTTTAAAAGAAGGGACAAACCCTTTAAGAAAAGCTTGCATTTATCCCAAAATTATGGTATTGGAACTCATCTCACATTAAAAAAACATTATACAGTCATGTTGCAAAATATATACAATAATAAAATAAAATTATGGCCTTGGAAAGCAAAAATGAAAAAAATAAGTGGTGTGGGCATAAAAGGCCAAATCAGACCTGGTCTAGGGTATTTTGGTTCCATAAAATGACCCTGTGATGAAAACAGCACCTCACAGCCCCACCCTGACGTCTCCAATATGTCGGAGCAATACGGTCTCATCACTTCCACCAACCCGTGATGTTACGCACCCCAGATGTACGCAAAGTTATGTTGGCACAGTTTTACACTGACACCCTCTGTCGGCATGGGCACAGGTAGGTACAGGGAGTGAGAGGGGTGATCCATGCACCCACCGCCATAACACCACACCCGCTCACAACCCTGACAGGTTGTCAACCCCTTTTCACTAGCTCCAGTGAAACACAGTCCACCAGCCCGGTAGAACTGCCACCAGTTCCACAATAGATGTAAGCATGGTCCATTACAGGTTATACCGGGCCAGAAACCAACACAAGTAGTATGCAATGTCAACCGAGGACACGGACGCGCATGGGTTTGTGGATCGAGATAAAAGAGAAACTCTGGAATAAATTATTTATTTCATCGCTGTAAGGGCACAGATAATAGCAATATATACACACTATAAATATACAGATATTACAGGTAGGTATGCAAATAAAGGTAGTAGTACAACAGGTATATGCAGTTAAATGTAGTCAGTTACCAGTTCCTTGTTGCTGGCGGCCATACGGAGGTGATTGTGGAGTCCAAGGATTTCTTGGTTACTCCCAAAACGTGACGCAATATCTTTGACCGTGAACAATGGAGAAATATGGTAGGTACCTTTAAATCCCTTGGTCAGTCACAACCATCCCTCCTCCCTGGCAGTCCCCGATTCCCCTCCCGTTGTTCTTGGGCTGAAAGATTCCAAAAAGTTATGATAGGTCATAACTTCCCACTGGGAGGTCCGAGGGGGATGTTTCTATTGCCGTCGGACCCGGCTAGTCCCTTACTGAGACCAAACACCGTTTCCCTACTTGGCTACTGATAGTCGGTTCACTAAATCTCCCCACCCAAGGGTGTTAACAAGAATTAGAACCCAGGTGTGTGTGCGGCTTGTGCTTACGATTTCAGGGATCTAATCTGTGTAGGGGCAAGATATACGGTGGTTTTATAATTCTTTATAATGTCCCAGTGCCAAGGAGACTATGTCTTTGTTTGAAGCACAGGAGCTCAGCAGGAGTTTTTTCCTCAGAAGACAAACACTTTGAGTCTTTCCCATTGAAGCTGTTGACTCTGGACCACCTGCGTAGTCCGGTGTCCAGTGTCAGCATTACCTTGTGAGTGGATGGAGACATCCTATTTCTACTCTACATAATATGGGTGCAGAAATAGCCAGGGTTTTAGGATATTCATGACCGGATATCTCCCATATTCTTCACAGACTCTCTATCTGAATTTTCTATTCTTAAATAAAACCAAGGTTGTACTCACCCTTCCCAGGTTCTCCCGCTGCTCCTGCTGTCATCCATATTCTGCAGCGCTAACTTCAAATTGACTGCGTTGCAGCCAAATAAGGGATACTTCACACACAACGATATTGCTAGCGATATCGCTGCAACATCACAGGTTTTGTGATGTAACAGCGACCTCGCCAGCGATCTCGCTATGTGTGACACGGAGCAGAGATCAGGCCCCCGCTGTGAGATCGCTGATCGTTACAAACCGTTACGGACCATTTCTTGGTTGTCGGTCTCCCGCTGGGCAGCGCGCATCGCTGTGTTTGATAGGGACATCGACTAACGATATCAATACTACGCCCGAGAGTGACAAGTTCCCAATGACCGCCGTATCGTTCCTTATCGTTGCTGCATCGCTGGTTAGATCTGACTGTATGACATCTCACCAGTGACCATGTAGCGATGCACCAGTGATCCCTACCAGGTCGTATCATTGTCGTTATTGCTGAAGTGTCGCTATGTGTAACGGGGCCCTAAGAAGGTTTGGCAGCTCTGTGTGGCTTGTGCTGTCAACATGGCTGAGTGATTGGCTGCAGCGCCGGTGACCTAAATGTTCAAGGGAGGAGGCAGTGGAGACTCAGCACTGGACCAGGGGACGGTGAGTACATCACAGCTTGCTTGTTATGGTAGGTTTTTTCCAAACTGTAAACCCTCTTTAGAGGGATTATTTGAACATTTATTTCTAAAACTAATGTTTCTTTCAGTTAATATTATTAAAAAACATAAGGGTGACACAGGCCAGTCCCTGTAATAAAAAGGGTCTTAATATGCCTGCCTACGAAAATGACAGCCATCACTACCAACAGATGATGCATAGCGGGAACTCGTCTCTAGCTTGTTCACTTGATAATCAGCGTTTACTTATTCTTTAATTTTTTTTCCAGTCAAGTTTTCAAGAGTCCTTCAAGTGAAACAATTTTCAGCATGAGAATTACATGGCAGGAGACGTCTCCGCAGGCATCAAACTGACCGTACGTTGTGAGCATTACCGATGCAGAAAGCCTAAATTATGCACGAGGGGGATTACGGGGGAACTCCGCTTTATAATGTGGATACAAAATGTTACATCCTAGGAAACAAGATGAGTGATTAGAGAATAATTCCCCACAGACTAAAGTGATGGCCGAGGAGTAATTTATTTAATCAAGGAATGCAGAGCGAGTCCTTAGCGGTCAGCTTCAGATAATGTGTAATTCCAGTTTCTCACTTTACACCTCCACCAATTTGTAGGATAAAGGGGCTCTGGAGCTCATCAGACTGTGGTGCCCCTTATGGCCTCTCGTAATTCACTCTATGGAGACACCAAGGCCCCACAACTAAGACGTCATAAATCCTTGGAAACCGTATAGAAAACATTTCCTGTAAAATTCATTAAATGGGATTTTGGATAACACACATTATTTTACAAAATTGAAAAGTCTAAGCAGACAGGAGGGACAAATTCATGATGATTTACGCCACAAACCCACCGTGTTTCCCCAAAAATAAGACCTACCCCGCAAATAAGCCCTAGCAGGATATTTCGGGCTCTTTGGAGTATGCATAAAATATAAGCAAGAAGAAGCCCCTAGTTGCAGATTATCATATTAATAGTATCCTGGAATAGGGCTTGGGCAACCCTTTCAGGATATGTAACTTTGGGTGTACATTACCCTGTTGTGTTGCTGAAAGCTCCGGGAAGTTACAGTTACATGTCGGCTAGTAAATGGAATGAATATTCACTCCTTCCCCCACCCATATTCAAGCTCACAGTTCTGCCAGCGTCAGTGATTGGCACTTTTGTTAATGAAAAAAATGAATATTGACCCTGTTCCCCCACCCACCCCTCTGTGCTGTCATCAGTGAGTCAGTCAGACTTATACTGTCTGAGGATCGTAGCACAAGGCTTGAACTGGCTGGTGGCTCTTCTCACCTGAGCATGACAGCTGCATAGTAATACATGCCAGTGTGAGTCTGACTGAATCACTGATGCCGCCACAAAGGGGTGGGCAGGGGAAGGTGAATATTAATTTTTTTCATTAACATAAGTTCTAATCACTGATGATGGTGCGGCAAGGAGGTGAATATTCATTTGCAATCAACACACAGTCCAATCACTGATGCAGGTGCAGAGGGGTGGGCAGGATTATGGGTGGATATTCATTTTTCATTAATGGGCGACACAATCAGATGTTAATACAAAACATAACACATCTCGCGAAAATAAGCCCTAGCGCATCTTTGGCAGCCAAAGATAATATAACAAATTGTCATAATTTGGGGGAAACATGGAATTATACAAGAAATATCCACCAACCAAGGCTGTGGAGTCGGTTAGCGAAACCACGGCTCCAACTCCTCAATTTCCCTGACTCCGACTCTTCCATACATGGCTCATGTATAAGTGATACATTTATTGTAGTACAATGGTAACATCAGGCTTTAATCATTATTATGATACAATAATCAAGATATTTAGATATAACATAATAATTCATAATAATATTCAGCACATTCTGCAATGAATTACTGTACCCAATTTATTATATTTTAAACTGACTCCAACTCAGACTCCACCAAAATGGACACAGACTCCGACTCCACAACTCCGACTCCACAGCCCTGCCACCAACCCTAACATTTCTGGCAAAGCTGCACGGCAGTTGTAATGTGCGCCTAATTCATTCAGCATTCAGTGCATTTTACTTCAGCGCACCATTTATCATCAACACTGGTGTCCAAAACATAAGTCCTAATGAATCTGGGGCCTTAGACTCTGCTCAGACATTCCAGATTGCCCACAATTGCACCCACCAGGCAAATTAATGGGGTTTCTGTACCCAGTGCACATGCTACATGACATTTCAGCACAAAATTAAATAGTGTGTAACATATTTCCAAGGAGAGAAGAAGAGTACTAGACCCATTGCATGACAACTATCAGGAGGGCAAGAAGGAGTTGTGATCATGGGGCTGGGGTGTGCGACCATTATTGGTGACTAATAAGAATTTCAAATGTATTTCACTGCATACAGAAAAACGAAGAGTGGCACTACTATACGGGGGCAATGTTACCATAAAGGGGTACAGAGGAAATCATTACTTTTGTATGGTGGCCACAAAGGAGGATGTTACTTCTGTACGACAGCAACAAGAGAGGAATTTACTTCTGTATGGTCGCCACAAAAGTGGATGTTACTTCTGTATAGCAGCCAAAACGGAGGATGTTACTTCTGTATGGTGGCCACAAAGGAGGATGTTACTTCTGTATGGTGGCCACAAAGGGGGATGTTACTTCTGTATAGTGGCCACAAAGGGGGATGTTACTTCTGTATGGTGGCCACAAAGGGGGATGTTACTTCTGTATGGTGGCCACAAAGGAGGATGTTACTTCTGTATGGTGGCCACAAAGGGGGATGTTACTTCTGTATGGTGGCCACAAAGGAGGATGTTACTTCTGTATGGTGGCCACAAAGGGGGATGTTACTTCTGTATGGTGGCCACAAAGGGGGATGTTACTTCTGTATGGTGGCCACAAAGGGGATGTTACTTCTGTATGGTGGCCACAAAGGGGGATGTTACTTCTGTATGGTGGCCACAAAGGAGGATGTTACTTCTGTATGGTGGCCACAAAGGGGGATGTTACTTCTGTATAGTGGCCACAAAGGGGGATGTTACTTCTGTATAGTGGCCACAAAGGGGGATGTTACTTCTGTATAGTGGCCACAAAGGAGGATGTTACTTCTGTATGGTGGCCACAAAGGGGGATGTTACTTCTGTATAGTGGCCACAAAGGGGGATGTTACTTCTGTATGGTGGCCACAAAGGGGGATGTTACTTCTGCATGGTGGCCACAAAGGGGGATGTTACTTCTGTATAGTGGCCACAAAGGGGGATGTTACTTCTGTATAGTGGCCACAAAGGGGGATGTTACTTCTGTATAGCAGCCAAAACGGAGGATGTTACTTCTGTATGGTGGCCGCAAAAGGGGATGTTACTTCTGTATAGTGGCCACAAAAGGGGATGTTACTTCTGTATAGTAGCCACAAAAGTGGATGTTCCTTCTGTATAGTGGCCACAAAGGAGGATGTTAATTTTGTATTTTAAATTTCACAAATGTTAAACAAGGGACTTAAAAAGATGCATGCCGAGGCAGTGTATTATAATATAAATGTACCTCATCACTTTACAACACATTGCTGTAGGCACTACATAGTGGATACCCAGCCAAGTGATAAGAAGCTCTAATTCAGAAATGTGGAAACACTGTTGCCTTCATGACAACAAGGACATCATTAGATGAAAACTTTAGAGGAAGATTATTAAACAACCACAGATCGGATCCTTCACCGCAGGTATCAGTGTAATCAGCATCACAGACATTATGGCCGACGCTTTACGTTATAGTTTATGAATCCTGCTGAAAGGTTCTCAAAGTAAATGAAGCAAGAAATCTCTATGATAGAAGTTAGTGATGAGCCCAGGGCAAGGAGTACTCGGATACCGGGCCTGGGTTTGATGGATTTAACTGGGGAATCACTGGTGGTCGGGTTCCTGGTTCCGTGCCCTTGCTGTCATTTGATAGATGGGGAGGAATATTTACAGGGGATAAAGAGTACGTGACACCACCTGTGGATCCCAGTAATATGCATACCGGCGCTGCAAGCCAGCCGCTGAGGTGATGAAGGGTGCAGCTCAGTGTGGTCCAGCTCCCCACAGGTGGAGCTTTTACCTCAGGGTAGCAGTGATGGAGGATGAGGGGAATGAGGGGAGTTGTTTTTCTTACCCCTCCGGGCACCGGCGAGAGGAAAGACAGAGACCAGTTCAACTCCAACTCCACTTTACCGGGTACCGGCAAATGTTAAGGTGAAACACGGTACAGTCTGGTTTAACGGGTGATTGTTGCCGGTTCAGGGTCCCCCTATGGAGTCTTCACATGTTCCCTTCTTAAGTTTTTCGGGGTCTAATCTGTTCTTCTCACTATTTAACCACCATTGCAGAACTCTCCCGCCAGTCCCCTGGTCTCCTACAGTGGAGCACGGGTTTCCTTTACCGGTACGGACGGAAGCAGCAAATAGTAAATCCTCCCGCCATCAGAATCCGGGCCTGAGGGGCGAGGCACCTTCTTGTGGCGCTTTCGGCTACCCGGTGATCATGGGCCCGAAGCTTGTCGGTTTTCGGCCAGAGATAAACCGCTGACCGCCTCGGCTTCCCGTGTTGCCGGTGTTCCCCGGACGTTACCAGCCGGCTCCAACTGGTTCTGGTATGTCCCCTTCTGTCCTGGGCCCCCTCTTAGTGATGGGGATGCCTCCTGTCAGCAGCCTGCCAGGCACGTCCTATCTGGCTGCGTTCCCAGCACTAAGGGCCATGTCACACGGGTCAATTTTCAGAACGATATTGTTAGCGATCACATGCACTCGCGATCGCTAACAATATCGTTCAGATCGCTGGTGAGCTGTCACACAGACAGACTCACCAGCGATCAAAGGACCAGAGACATCGTGGAAACGATTTAAATATCGTTTCCACAATGTCTTGCTACCTGTGTTGTGTAGTATACAGAGGATGTGTCCTGTGTTGTGTAGTATACAGAGGATGTGTCCTGTGTGGTGTAGTATACAGAGGATGTGTCCTGTGTGGTGTAATATACAGAGGATGTGTCCTGTGTGGTGTAGTATACAGAGGCTGTGTCCTGTGTGGTGTAATATACAGAGGATGTGTCCTGTGTGGTGTAGTATACAGAGGATGTGTCCTGTGTGGTGTAGTATACAGAGGATGTGTCCTGTGTTGTGTAGTATACAGAGGATGTGTCCTGTGTGGTGTAGTATACAGAGGATGTGTCCTGTGTGGTGTAATATACAGAGGATGTGTCCTGTGTGGTGTAGTATACAGAGGCTGTGTCCTGTGTGGTGTAATATACAGAGGATGTGTCCTGTGTTGTGTAGTATACAGAGGATGTGTCCTGTGTGGTGTAGTATACAGAGGATGTGTCCTGTGTGGTGTAATATACAGAGGATGTGTCCTGTGTGGTGTAGTATACAGAGGATGTGTCCTGTGTGGTGTAGTATACAGAGGATGTGTCCTGTGTGGTGTAGTATACAGACGATGTGTCCTGTGTGGTGTAGTATACAGACGATGTGTCCTGTGTGGTGTAGTATACAGACGATGTGTCCTGTGTGGTGTAGTATACAGAAGATGTGTCCTGTGTGGTGTAGTACATAGAAGTATCTGAGCTCTGAAGAGTTACAGAGCAGAATTTGTATGGATAGAAGCAGGGATTTTCTTTAGCTTGTTGGAGAGTTTACAACCTTTTAATGCACCAAAGCTTTAAGGAAAAATTTGCTGGTTACATGTGCAGGTTACTTGAAAAGATTTATTGAATTTAAAAAAGAAAAGGAACAAAGAAAAGCGGTCATTGTCCTTATTAGCAGGTGCGGACTCGCCAGCTCATACAGATATAGAATTAGGTTATTCCTTTTTAATAGTGAAACGCGTTGTACCGACTAGACTAGAATATTCTGTTGAAACTAAAGAAAGAGAAAAATGGTCACTTTATTTTTCTGCTTCATCTTAGAATAGCAACGGAAAGCGCTGAGATATATGACTCCAGGTAAGAGAACGGGATTATTATTTAAGCGAGTGAACGCGTGGGAGGAAAATAGAGAGATGAGGCACAGATGACTCACAGGAAAGTTACAGAAAAGGAAGATAGCTTAGTGGGAGAATACGTTGAAGTCACAATGTGTCGCAGGTTGGGTTAAGGGCACAGGCTAAACACTGGCGAGATTAATGCAGTCACACAGTGACAAATTGATCTTCATCATCATCATCATCATCTGTCTTTTAAACCTCTCCCAACATTTGCCATACGTGTATGTCAAGTGCAGCCATATATAGAGATTAACATAAGAGAAGCAGATTTATTTTCATTTGGTGGTGAAGGAGTTAAGAATTCAATTTTGATCCTGCTAAAATTCCATATATCTCTAATTTCAGCTGCTGCACCTTGCTGTCACTCCCTATCATTATTTAAACTCACTCCTTACTCTCCTATGTGACAATTATACTTCCTCTATGTTGACCTCTCAGAAGTTACCTTTGTGAAGACTGTGGAGTTCCGCATGTTTTTGCAGTATTGCTGCTGTACTCACTGGCTGAGAGAACCCTAGGGTCAGCCAGGGCCTAGGCATGTCATTGCACACAGGGGAGAATGGACCAGTCTAGGGACAATATGGAGTGCAGGGTTCATCTCTCCATCCACTTCCCATTGTCAATGCCCTCTTTTATCCATTTTTCTCTTCTTCTATGCCGCACCCTGGGAGTCTCCTCGCTCTATCGAGACCTAAACCTTGCCATTTCCTTTTTAAAGCATGCAAATTCGGTTCCTTTAACACCTCCATATCCTTATTAGGTACATTTGCCCAGCATACCTCCACAAAACTGTTATATATATATATATATCTATTACTACCTCTCCATCCACCATCTATAGAAGAGATGGTCGCACATGCACACTACCTCTCCATCCAGTGTCCATAGAGGAGGTGATTACACATGCACGCTACCTCTGTATCCACTGTCCATAGAGGAGGTGATTACACATGCACACTACCTCTCTATCCACTGTCCATAGAGGAGGTGATTACACAGGCACACTACCTCTCTATCGACTGTCCATAGAGGAGGTGATTACACATACACACTACCTCTCTATCCACGGTCCATAGAGGAGGTGATTACACATACACACTACTTCATAGACTGTGAGCCCTCGTGGACAGGGTCCCTGCCCCTCCTGTACCTGTACGTCCTGATCGCCTAGATTTAGTGTACTTGTTCTTGTCTCCCTCAACCTCATGTAAAGCGCCATGGAACCTAATGGCGCTATATAAATAAATAATAATAATAATAATAATAATAAATACCTCTCCATCCAGTGTCCATAGAGGAGGTGATTACACATACACACTACCTCTCTATCCACTGTCCATAGAGGAGGTGATTACACATGCACACTACCTCTCTATCAACTGTCCATGGTAGAGGTGATTGCACATGCACATTGCCTCTCTATCCACTGTCCATAGAGGAGGTGATTACACATGCACACTACCTCTCTATCCCCTGTCCATAGAGGAGGTGATTACACATGCACACTACCTCTCCATCCAGTGTCCATAGAGGAGGTGATTACACATGCACACTACCTCTCTATCCACTGTCCATAGAGGAGGTGATTACACATGCACACTACCTCTCTATCCACTGTCCATAGAGGAGGTGATTACACATACACACTACCTCTCTATCCACTGTCCATAGAGGAGGTGATTACACATGCACACTACCTCTCTATCCACTGTCCATAGAGGAGGTGATTACACATGCACACTACCTCTCTATCCACTGTCCATGGGAGAGGTGGTCACACAGGCACACTACCTCTCTATCCACTGTCCATAGAGGAGGTGATTACACATGCACACTACCTCTCCATCCACTGTCCATAAAGGAGGTGATTACACATGCACGCTACCTCTCTATCCACTGTCCATAGAGGAGGTGATTACACATGCACGCTACCTCTCTATCCACTGTCCATAGAGGAGGTGATTACACATGCACACTACCTCTCTATCAACTGTCCATGGTAGAGGTGATTACACATGCACATTGCCTCTCTATCCACTGTCCATAGAGGAGGTGATCACACATGCACACTGCCTCTCTATCCACTGTCCATAGAGGAGGTGATCACACATGCACACTGCCTCTCTATCCACTATCCATAGAGGAGGTGATTACACATGCACACTACCTCTCTATCCACTGTCCATAGAGGAGGTGATTACACATGCACACTACCGCTCCATCCACTGTCCATGGGAGAGGTGGTTGCACATGCACACTACCTCTCTATCCCCTGTCCATAGGAGAGGTGGTCACACAGGCACACTACCTCTCTATCCACTGTCCATAGAGGAGGTGATTACACATGCACACTACCTCTCTATCCACTGTCCATAGAGGAGGTGATTACACATGCACACTACCGCTCCATCCACTGTCCATAGAGGAGGTGATTACACATGCACACTACCTCTCTATCCACTGTCCATAGAGGAGGTGATTACACATGCACACTACCTCTCTATCCACTGTCCATAGAGGAGGTGATTACACATGCACACTACCTCTCCATCCACTGTCCATAGAGGAGGTGATTACACATACACACTATCTCTCCATCCACTGTCCATAGAGGAGGTGATTACACATGCACACTACCTCTCTATCCACTATCCATAGAGGAGGTGATTACACATGCACACTACCTCTCTATCCCCTGTCCATAGAGGAGGTGATTACACATGCACACTACCTCTCTATCCACTGTCCATAGAGGAGGTGATTACACATGCACACTACCTGTCTATCCACTGTCCATTGTGTCCATAGAGGAGGTGATTACACATACACACTACCTCTCTATCCACTGTCCATAGAGGAGGTGATTACACATGCACACTACCTCTCTATCCACTGTCCATAGAGGAGGTGATTACACATGCACACTACCTCTCTATCCACTGTCCATAGAGGAGGTGATTACACATGCACACTACCTGTCTATCCACTGTCCATAGAGGAGGTGATTACACATGCACACTACCTCTCTATCCACTGTCCATTGTGTCCATAGAGGAGGTGATTACACATACACACTACCTCTCTATCCACTGTCCATAGAGGAGGTGATTACACATGCACACTACCTCTCTATCCACTGTCCATAGAGGAGGTGATTACACATGCACACTACCTCTCTATCCACTGTCCATAGAGGAGGTGATTACACATGCACACTACCTCTCTATCCACTGTCCATAGAGGAGGTGATTACACATGCACACTACCTCTCTATCCACTGTCTATAGAGGAGGTGATTACACAGGCACACTACATCTCTATTCCCTGTCCATAGAGGAGGTGATTACACATACACACTACCTCTCTATCCACTGTCCATAGAGGAGGTGATTACACATGCACACTACCTCTCTATCCACTATCCATAGGAGAGGTGGTCGCACATGTTTACTAATGCTCCATCACATACGGTAGGGCACATAGGGCACAGTATGACGTTCGGGCCCCCTTTACTAGGGATCAGTGTAGATTTCAGCATTCAGTGACTGAGAGATTATATACACATCACCTATATTGTGGACAGATGATTATGAAAAGACATTAAATGAATATTCCTAGAAATACAAATGATCCTCTATCCATAGCAGAGGACTAGATCAGCTTTTTCACGGCAGTCTCAAACAACGAAAGGGAATATGATTGCACATCTCTGCTTCATACAGACGGGGTTCTGCAGGCTCCAGAGTCCACTTCTCGGGTTCATTAGAATTAATTTTTTTTATTTTTTTTATCTTTCTGCAGTTTGAGGCTGGGCCCTCTAGGGGGCGTCAGTCACTTGTGGAGCATATTTTTGGTGCGGAACAGCCCGCCTTGTTTAACAGCTGGGTGTCATTAATAGGCTGTGCTCTGACACTATGTTTCATTTTGCCTGGAGTGGCTGCCATCCTGGGGTAACCTCGTGTCCAGTAATACCACCAGTGTCCTCCTTGTGGCATGGATGGACGCAGATGCTACAATCGCCCTCGTGCCAGGGTTGTAGGAGATTGAGCATCGGTGTTGGGAGACATGGGTTATCCCCTAAGAGGGGCTAACAGCATTCTGCCAAATGCAATGGATATTATGTAAGTGGTCAAATAGTTTTTTTTTTTTTTTTTCTCTTCTCTGATAATTATGTAACCTATTCGGTGAGTGTTCATTAGAGGTCCCCCCTAAATCGGTAAGAGTTCCCTTATCCACTTTGAATTAGGCAATATCCCTTATAGCATTAAGACCAAAAAGGCAGAGAAACTCTATAGATAACAATAAAGCTTTATCTGAATTACAGAAGGGGAAGTATTTACCGTTATTGAGGCCGCACCCTATGGATATCCACTCCAGGGACACATGGAAGCCGCTGCCTTTAACATCCAGTTCATCTTTCTCAATGGACAAGACTAGAGCATCAATGATCTGCACCTCATCCTGGGCGTACACAATACTGTGAAGAACAATGAACGGATCCCCCAGCTCCTCATTAAACTTCAGCTGCAATGTACATGGAAATAGAGAAATGAGACCCCAGTCATTAATGCAGGACTAATACAACGTACTGTGTGGTTACCAGACGCACGAACATCGCGTCTTGGTACACAGGGATATGCTTATGGGACTTTGTTAAAGATAAGACTACAGTCCAGTGCCAATTAAAACACATCCCATAATGAATTAAGCTTCCAAAGCAAGTAGGGTTGTCCAAGTCAAATAAATTATCCTTCAAGGCTATGCACACTATAACTATAGAAGATATTATTTTTACATATATTAGTGGATACCATTGGTAAAAATAAAATTCCAAAGTTGCACTCTGTAATTTTCAGTAATTTTTAGACCCCTGTCTTGCAGTTTGCAGCCTGATACAAGAGTCCAATTTTTGTCATGTGGGAGTGTCCCTTCCAGTAATACAGGCTGGATATGTGATTGGTGTATCTAGTGTGCTGCTGCCTATATTTGCTTTCATGCATCTGCACAGCTAAAGAACTTCTCTCATTTCCTCTTCATGTGCTTTCTTCCTTTCGTATAGATTATTTTCCCTGCCCTCCCCGAGACTCTACACACTTTCACCCCTTCCCATGCTGTAGAAATCTGAGTAAAACTCCCTCCCTCTTCTGTGCTGGTGCATGTAAAATTGGGTGAAGGGAATAGAAAGAATGAGCTATTAGAACCAGGAGCTCAAAGAGATTTGTAAAATTTTTTTGCAAAGCGACAGCACTACATAAGATAGCTAAAGCACCCATAGGTGCAGAGAGCACAACGGCTTCCTTGTGCGCAACACAATGGAGAACATCTTGTGTCAGCACATGATCGGGGCTGTATGTGAAGGCATTGGGCTGACTGCTCATTTGAATGGCTAAGACAGCCCCATTCGGTCATCGAGACTGCTGTTAACAACTACTTAATTGAACAGTCAGCCAGTCTCCCTCACATACAGTGCTGGTAACTTACTGAAAAACGAAAAATACTCTCCTGTATTCAGCACAAAGCAGACGTATAGAAGCCAAGACTGCACCAAAATCTTTAGGTCAGGGATCCATTGTTTATTCAATGGAGTCTGTCAGCAGGTTTTTGATAGGCAAGATGAGGACAGCATGATGTAAGGGTTAAAAAAACTAAAATAATCTGTGCATTTCTTATCAGGCTCTGTGCTACTCTTTACTTAAACTAAAGGTTTTATCACCTGGTGATTACCATTACTGGACTACATTGTCACTGCACAAGGCAGTCTGACACACCTAGTGCTGTCATTGATACCTTACCATCCATGCGGAACCTACTGAGAGCCTGGTGTGGGCAGGAGCAGCTCTCCCAGCTCTGCTACATGCCTGAAACTAAATGCTTTGATTGTGACAGAACGGCTTCAGCCAGTAATCCACACAATACATCGTTGGATTCAGGGCATCCTTGCCTACATTATCTTGCTTTATGTAACCAAACGTCTGGTATGCGATGAATACTCACTTCCCATTTTACTGCGTCACATTCATCGCTCCTGGAAATGTGGATGACATATAAGGTTCCTGTCCCATCAGAAAGGGTCACCCAGTTGGGCGATGTGAAATGCATCGAGGAGCAAAGTCGCTGGTCACAGGAGCGGACATCGCTTGGGAATCTGAAGACCTCGATTGGTTTCCCCAAAGCTGTATCCTTAAAATGGTAAAATAGCAAGTTATGTCCTCTTAAGAATAGATTATAGCTTCATCAATGAAGGAAAAAAAACAGGTTATAAAACAAAAACCAGAAGTAGATAATATACTGTACTGTCTAAAGACAACTCAAATGAAGCACAAAGCATAGCATCACACGTGCAAGGCCTCCGCCACCAGCAACAATTACATCACACACAACTATCACCTCTTACCCAGGCAAAGGAGAGCTGCGGAACAACTAAGGAGGAGCAAAGGATGGCCTGCAAGTGCATCTATATGCTCCACCCCCGTGCACTTGCAGTCTAATTTGCATATAGTTTTAAAAAAAAATTATACACAATAGGAAAGAGATAGCAGTTTTTAAGAGAATCTGTCCGGTCAAAAATCTATGTAACTGTTGTCATATTCTAATTCCTTTCTCTAAGCTCTCTCTATTGATGTATTTCTATTATTTATATTTCCCTCCTATCCTATGTAAACTTCAAAATAAAAGATGAATTCTATTTGTCAATCACAGTGAGCTCTCTGCTACCCACTCCCCAAGGAATGAATATTCATGCATCATTACACTGTCCTGCCCTCCTTTCTGATATGTATGCTGTGTGACTCATTGCAGAGTATGTAGACAGAACAGAAAGGAGTGGGAAGAAGATGTGTGTGTGCTCCTAGAGATCTTCAATGTGTGTATCTGAGGCATGTGTGTAGTGTGTGCAATCTGAGATATGTGATTATAAGAACATTTGAACATTTGCTCAGCAGATACACACATTACATGTCTGCAGGAAAAACAATGTTCTTATAATAGAAATCTAAATCTCTTACACAGTGCAGGACAAAATATCACCTGCTCCGAGAACAGACAGGAGGGACAGAACACCAGCTTAGGTGGGTGTGGATATTTAAATAACACTTATACAGGAGCTGGATTAATCCTATGTAAATGTAATGGACAGGACTAATGTACCAGCTCCCTGCAGGGTCTGAAAACGCTTACAGCATGGAAACTACAAATGGTACAATAATATTTTTACATGTTTTTAAAAGGTCTGCCCAGGCCCTATTCAAGGGTAATATTAGTATTATACTGAAAAATGACCTGACAGAGTCCCTTTAATTGCTAAATCCTGACTGATAATGCATTGCCACTCAATACCACATTAATTTGTTGCTATATGTGCGAAACACACATCAAGTGCACCCCTTGTTACTCGTGAGTTTGTCTTGAATGACATTTTACATGCACTTTACTGCTTATGATTTACTTTACTTAAAGGGTCTCTTTTTCAGTATGATACTAATAGTATCCTCGAATAGTGATTGGGAAGCCCTTTCAGAATATTAAATAATCATTACTGTACCCTTTGTAGTTTTCTTGCTGTAAGCACCTTCACGTCCAGCAGGTAGCTGCTTCACTAGTCAGGCTCATTACTTTAACTGCTGAATAGTCTGCAATATGTAAATGTTCATATATTATTCACTCCTTCCCAGGCAATTATTCCCTCCCCCCCCCTGTGCCTCACTTCTTGTTTAATTTTCCTGTCCTGCAAGCTGCATCTGAGGGGGAGGGAGAGGGGGAGGGAAGGAGAGATGGCAGGTACATATCTGATATCTGAAAGCTCAGCTAGGTAAGGCAATCTCCTCCATTTGTTTTGAATTGAGCAGAAGCCTGTGCTGTCTGTGAGAGATTCTATGTGTTTATTTGAACATTTGTTTTGCTGCATACAAGGAGAGCAGAGACAGGAGGATACAGCCCACCATGTGAGTGATTTCTACTGAACTCTGTCTGCTTGTGTGCAGTGCAGTGATGTTACTACATGAATGTTCATTCCCCGGGGAGTGGGCAGCAGAGAACTAAGTAATCATTCACTGTGATTGACAAATGGAATGAAACTCTTATTTTACAGTTTACAGAGGATAGGGGGAGTATAAATGAAAGAAATTCATGAATAGAAAGAGCTTCAACAGAGGAATCAGAAAATTATATCAGTTGCATATGGATTTTTGATATCAGTTGTATATGGATTTTTGATATCAGTTGCATATGGATTTTTGATATCAGTTGCATAAGGATTTTTGACTTGACAAATTCCCTTTAATAGGTTTTCTTACTTTTGAGTCAATTAACCTTTCTTTACATCAGATTATTAACCTCACGGTTCACTTGTGGGTACTTCTGTACCTTAACCCCTTAAGGACTAAGCTTCATTTTGCAATTCTAACCAGTGCCACTTTATGAGGTAATAACTCTTGGACCCTCCAACATATCCCAGTGATTCCAAGATTGTTTTCCATGACATATTTGGCCTCATGTTTGTGGTAAATTTAGGATGATAAGAGAGTGTTTACATGCAGTGACAGTTCAAAGCCATGATGGATATAGCAGTCATTGGTCAATTGTGTTAGCAAGATAGAATAGCGTCTACCGTTCGATAACACTGGAGGTGAAGGGGAATCACATTTGTTATAATCTTTATGGTAAAATGTCTTTTGGTGCATATATCTGCCCAATATGTCCAGGAACAGACCTGATTCTCATGCTCTGTTACTTGCTAACCACTCTTTTTGATTGGACAGTTCCATTCCATCTACATCTGTCAGCATGCTAGGTGTTGGAACCCTATATCCCTTAATTCCCAGACCGCACTGTGCCTGCCAATATCGAATGGCTTGCTTCCCTTAACTTAAAGGTTGCTTTCATGTTCTACCAATATACAGTATACAGACAAGATAACAGAAAAAGACTCTACTCAATATAATCCGCTCCAGCATCTCTGCAGCCACACACAGATTACACTTGACAACAGGCAGTGGCTAGAATGTTAGACAGTATATACCTATAGCGCAGATTCTCCAAGACTGGCATTTTGCATGCTAGTCTTGATATGGTAGGAGTATTCCTAACTGATGGTTTTATGAATAGGTCGCTACCCATAGCACTGAGCACATCTTCCACCCCTACAACGCAGTGGAGCCTGACTTTGCACGTTTGTATACGTTGTGGCCTTAGATCCTTGTTCATCTAACCCAGTGGTGGGGAACGTCAGGCCCCCGGGCCGGGTCCGGCCCGCCATGTTACCTGATCCGGCCCGTGGCCACTTTGCTTTTATTTGTAGCGCGGTCCCTTTAAATCAGCAGCGGTGCGTGCCGGAATTGTCTCCGACCTGAAACATAGTCAGCGTGAGGCGTTCTGTGAAGCAGGAGCCTCTGCACTGTCCAGCTCAGCTCCCGGGAGGATTACAATCACCTCCTGCTTATCTTAAATAAACAATTCCTCCACCTCGGGAAGTCCGTGAGTAAATCTAAAGGTGTCAGATAAGTAAATAAATAAAGTGTCTGCTCTGTAATCGTCGGCTGTGCAGGGATGAAAACTGTCAGCAGTATAAGAAGGAGCTGCATCCAGAAACATAGCCAAGGGAGGGAGATAAAAATCATGTGAAGCCATGTTAAAATCATATATGTCCACATTGATTTTTATCTGCCTTCATTTGGATGTGTTGCTGGATCTCTTTTTGTACCTTGTACTTTGTGTACCTGTGTGTCTTATACTTCAGGCCCTGTGTACCCATGTGCCATATGCCTCAGGCTCAGTGTATCCATGCTCTGTGTACCCATGAGTTGTAGGACTCTGGCCCCATGTACCTGCGTGCCATATGCCTCCGTCTCAGTGTACCCATGTACTGTACGCCTCAGGCTCAGTGTACCCATGTGTCGTACACCTCAGGCTCTGTGTTCCCAAGTGCCGTATGCCTCACGCTCATTGTTCCCATGTGTCGTATTCCTTGTGCTCCGTGTACCCGTGTGCCGTATGCTTCAAACTCCATGTACTCATGTGCCGTATACCTCAGGCTCTGTCTACCCATGTGCCATATACCTCTGGCCCTGTGTACCCACGTGCTGTGTACCCCATGCTCTGTGTACCCATGTGCTGTATACCTCACGCTCCGTGTAACCATGTGCTGTATACCTCAGGCTCTGCCTACCCTTGTGCCGTCTACCTCAGGCTCTGTCTACCCTTGTGCTGTCTACCTCAGGCTCTATCTACCCATGTGCAGTATACCTCAGGCCCCAGAAATGGGGTTAGGCTACCTTCACATTTGCGTTTGTGTCTGCATGCAGAGGGCATGCAGACACAAATGCAGTGAAAGCAGGGTCATTTTTGTTCATAATGATGTGTCCGCAGCGGAGAATTTCCGCCTGTGGACACATCACTATGGAGCCCGGCCAGCCAATCGGCACGCTCGGGAGGCGGGCCGGAGACAGAGATCAGCGGCAGAGATCTCCTCCGGGCCCCTGGTAAGCTCGGACCGTTGTCAGCGGGCAGTAACATCTGATCTGACAGCTGTTTGAATCTCCTGCGCCGACACAGAGAGGAGATGTCGGCGCGGGAACATTCAAACAGCTGTCAGATCAGCTGTTTCTCCTCACCGACACCGCCAGCAGATGTAAGTTTAGCAATGTTTTTTAAGTTAATAAATTTATACGGCCCTCGAATGATATTCTAAATTTCCAAATGGCCCTTTGCAGAGAAAAGGTTCCCCACCCCTGATCTAACCAGTGGGCTACACTACGGCTACCAGATTTACAATGAATGCTGTACTCCTATTCCCTAGTTGCTCAGACCTGTACGGTCTCTAAGGCCCTGGATGAAAAGCTATAAGGGTTGAAACGTTGGGCCTAATGTGTTGAATTTCACTATATATTCACTAAGGCTACATTCACACATAGCGTAATTTGCGCATATTTATGCAGTGGCTCTTTTTTGCGCGCGTAATGCTAACACAGGTAGGTCGGAAAAAGTAGTTGAACATGAAAGATTATAAAATATGATAACATACAAGTTTCTCCTTTACCCCCAGTATTGCCGGATGTTAGAGGAGACGCTATTCTATCTCTGGCCAATTTTACGTTACAGATAACAAACTGTCTTGGAGACATGAGTCAATAAGTCACCGCACAGAGATCACCGGCCGATCATTACATAATCTCCGCAGCTCTAACTTCCACAGGCTTCGCTTTCCAGGGACATGGAGGAGCTGTCACCGGAGGAGGATTGTAACCTCTCCTGTCACTCCGTCATCCTTGAAATGGAATGAGACAAGTTTCAGAAAATCTGCAAGAACAATAGTATTCCTTTTCTTCTTTTTACCCCTTTCTATATTAGGCATAGAAAAGAGATAAATGACTTGTGAATATGACCACGTTCATTCATCTCACAGATTCTGCACGGAAAAGTCTCAGATTTGTCTCACTGAAGTGAACAAGAGTTTAGCGGCGATGCCAGAAAATGACAAGCGCTCGCAGCATATCACATTGATTGAGGACCTGTTTTAAGAACAGGCCATTAATATTGTAGTCCTGGACAGCTCCTCTAAACAGGGGACTCGTCTTCTTAGGCCCCTTTCACATCAGTGGTTTTTTGAAATTGCGGCAGATGCGGTAAAAAAAACGCATCTGCCGCGATTACCGCATAACCGCGACACTTGCGGCACAATTGCGGCAAGCCCCATAGAATGGGGGTCACATGACCGCATCATCTGAGCGGTTTAAATCTCCCTCCCACCAAAACCAATCGGCGGACGGGAGATTTAAACCGCTCAGCTGATACGGTCATGTGACCGATCAGCTGATAAGGTTGCCCCGCCCGGTCAGCTGATGCACAAGTCCTCAAGCCCCCAGAGCGACAATAGATGCCGCGGCGCACATCGCGGGACATGCCGGAGAGGTGAGGATGGTTTTTTAAAAATTTTTAACCGTTGCTTCACTTCTGCAAAGTATGTATATGAAATAACACAGGAACAGAGAAGTTTCAGTGTACGGAGCATGCTCCGTACACTAAAATCGGGTCCGGGAAACGATCCGATGTTTTCCCAGACCCGTGCTCCATAGGCCCCCCATGTTATTTGCCAAGAATCGCACCAGATCCGATTGTGTCAGATTTGGTCTGCTGTGCCCAAAATCAGAGCAGTTTCCGATTCTGGGTACAGCAAAATAATCTGACAGAATTGGATCCATCACAAATCGGACAGCAATAGAGCACCAATCCGTGCTCATAGGGATACATGGTAGCAAATCGGATCTGTGGCTGTCCGTTTTACAATGGCGGACGGCCAAGGATGGCCAAAAAACGCTATGTGAAAGCAGCCTAACAAAAATAAAATAAGTGATGTTACAAGGCGAGCTTTCGAGACGTCTTAGGTCCCTTCATCAGGCTGGTAAGAAAGAAACTCAATAAATATACATGAACAACTGGAATGAATGGACATTTAATTAAATAAACAAAACAAAGCCTGGAGAGAATCATCACTCAGCCAGGCTAAGGGTATGTGCCCACTGGACGGTTCTGCATCATTGCAGACCGTCATAAAACCGGTGGGGAATTGCAGAAACTGAGTTTTCTGACCTCAGCAGTGTCCATCGTTTTCTTAGCGTATTTTTAGCGGTTTTATAGCGTTTATACAGCGTTTTGTCGGCGGTTTTCTGGCGGTTTTTCTTAGAGTTTTTAAGACTGTTTTTTGTGCACTTGTAAGCTGGAACCGCTGGAAAAACGCTCAAAAGAAGTCACATGCTCTATCTTTGAAAACCGGTGGAAAACTGGTGAAGAAAGTGGAAAGGAGACGAAAAAAAACGTTCTAATGTACACAGCGTTTTCTAAAATCCATTGACTAGCATGTTAATCCAACCGGTGGTTAGGATTAACATAAATTAACATAAAACTCAGCGGAAACCGCCGACGGAAAACGCTAAAAAACAGCTCACAAAACGTCCAATGGGCACATAGCCTTATTGATGTCAAAGTTTTTGTGACTCTCATTTATACGAAAACCCTAGTGTCTTAAGACTTCAGTGTCTTTGAACAACATCCTTCATGTGATTCAGTCTTTTGGTGGTGTGAACACTGTCTTACAGACATGTTCACTGTGTGGATGGCTCATTAGTTTGTGTCTAATTTGTTTCTCTTCAGCTACAATTAGTCAGCAGGCTAGGTGTTGGAACTTTTTTCCCCTTAATTCCACAGAATGCCCTATGCCTGCCAATAGTATGCTTTCCCTTAATTGATAAATTGCTTTTCCATTTTACCAGTATACACCTCCCATCTTCATGTAATATAATCTGTCTCGGCATCTCTGGAGCCACAGGCACATTACACTTGACAATAGGCAGTGGTCAGCAAGACAGAAAGCAAACACCTATAGCACAGATTGTCCAAGACTGACATTTTGTATACTAGTCTTGAAATACCGTATATACTCGTGTATAAGCCGACCCGTGTATAAGCCGACCCCCCTACTTTTGCCCCCAAAACCTGGGAAAACCTATTGACTCGTGTATAAGCCGAGGGTGGACCCCAGCACAGGTATACAGCCCCCAGCAGTGTGGTATACAGCAGCCCCAGAGGTATATACAGCAGCCCCAGTGGTAGTATACAGCAGCAGCCCCAGGGGTGAATACAGCAGCAGCCCCAGGGGTGTATACAGCAGCAACCCCAGGGGTGTATACAACAGCAGCCCCAGGGGTGTATACAGCAGCAGCCCCAGGGCTGTATACAGCAGCAGCCCCCGGAGGTATACAGGCCCCCCCATCATGATCCAGGGCCCCCCCCCCCCCTTGCGCGGCAAACCTGTAAAGTAAAATCATACTTATCACTGTCCTGTCGCGCCGTCCCGCCGCTTGCCGACAACACGATCCTGGGCTTCATTCCGCGTCTTCCGGCTTCCTGTGGTCGCGGGCAATGACGTCATTGCCCGCGACCACAGGAAGGCGGAAGACGCGGAATGAAGCCCGGGATCGTGATGTCGGCAAGCGGCGGGACGGCGCGACAGGACAGTGATAAGTATGATTTTACTTTACAGGTTTGCCGCGCAGGGGGGGGCCCTGGATCATGATGGGGGGCCTGTATACCTCTGGGGCTGCTGCTGCTGTATACTTATACTGTATACTCGCGTATAAGCCGAGGGGGGACTTTTCAGCCCAAATTTTGGGCTGAAAAACTCGGCTTATACGCGAGTATATACGGTAGTTTGCTGTAAGTAAAATGTGCTAAATGCATTAAGGGCCTGTGCATGTGTTGTGATTTTGTACTATTTGTCACAAAATCTGAAGTTTCCTGATGCCAGCAAAGTTAATGGGGTCTTTGTGCACAGGTCACTTATTTCTTCTGTGCAGATTTAGGGCAAATATAAATGTGCAGCAAGTCAATTCTTTCCGCACTTTTGCTGCAGACTTCATCTATACTAAAGACTGGGGAAAAATCTGCAAAAACGCATGTAAAAAACGCGGCAACAACGCAAACACTTTACACAGCTTTTTCCTGCAAAGAGATACAGAAATGGTGTGGAGATTTCTGCAGCAAATACTTATTGTTAGCAAACACCATAACATGTATGCACCTCAAAGAATGTGTCCTATCTTTCAGCTGTCGGGAGAAATACACTCCGGTCATCGACTGGGGAAAATTTCTATTGCAATCAGCGCCACGTTGGTGGTGTAAACTGTGAAATTTGTTGGCGGCACGCACCCCCTTCCCACAAAGCTCTGCCCACTTTATAAAATGTCAAAAAGGTGGAAACATTTTCACATTACAAATTTGCAACATTTCAAACAGGTTTACCGTATGTCAGAAATCTGGTGTAAATGGGTGGATGGCTGGCACGTTGAAGGATTTATTTTTAGTGGTGATATTTATATAAGGCGATTTGCACATTGTCTATTTATCACATTATCTAGAACATGAAATCTACTTGTTTGAACCATTTACAATGTCTATGCCAAATAGCTCACAGCTTATAATCTTTCTTGTGGATGACCCATGCCTGTGTATTAGAGCAGGAATGTAGAGTTCTATCACACAGAACTTTCCGTGACCGTCGCTGTATGTTTGCACGATCATTCACACCAAGAGAAGTGTGGCTGCCGAGCAACCAGAAAAATAGGAGAATACAAGTGAATAACCTGTGCAAGGAAATCTAGTACAAAGATTATAGGGGTTGTGCACGACTGGGACAATGCCTTCTAATTATACATGGGGTTGTGCACGACTAGGACAATACCTTCTGATTCTACATGGGGTTGTGCACGACTACGACAATATCTTCTGATTCTACATGGGGTTGTGCACGACTGGGACAATATCTTCTGATTCTACATGGGGTTGTGCACGACTAGGACAATATCTTCTGATTCTACATGGGGTTGTGCACGACTAGGACAATACCTTCTGATTCTACATGGGGTTGTGCACAACTAGGACAATACCTTCTGATTCTACATGGGGTTGTGCACAACTAGGACAATACCTTCTGATTCTACATGGGGTTGTGCACGACTGGGACAATATTTTCTGATTCTACATGGGGTTGTGCACGACTGGGACAATGCCTTCTGATTCTACATGGGGTTGTGCACGACTAGGACAATACCATCTTATTCTACATGGGGTTGTGCACGACTGGGACAATACCTTCTGATTCTACATGGGGTTGTGCACAACTAGGACAATACCTTCTGATTCTACATGGGGTTGTGCACGACTGGGACAATACCTTCTGATTCTACATGGGGTTGTGCATGACTGGGACAATACCTTCTGATTCTCCATGGGGTTGTGCACAACTAGGACAATACCTTCTGATTCTGCATGGGGTTGTGCACAACTAGGACAATACCTTCTGATTCTTCATGGGGTTGTTCACAACTTGGACAATACCTTCTGATTCTACATGGGGTTGTGCACGACTAGGACAATATCTTCTATTCTATATGTCTATACCAGGTAAAATAAAAAAGCCTATACTCACCTCCAGTGCTGCCGCTGCTCCAGGGGATCACATGACATTGTGACATCACACGAGCCTCACGTCCATTCACCGTCGGCTTCTTTTTCCTTACTTTCGGACACAGGAGAAACCAACTTGTCTATTTATCTGAAGGTTTGGAGAAGGAAGCCGGCAGTGATTAGACGTAGGGACTCCTGTGATGTAACAATGTCACGTGAGCCCTCTAAATGTGATTACCAACACAGCTGGAATAGCGCCTGCACAGGAGGGAGATACAGGCTTTTTTATTTTACCTGGGGGAGGCATGTGGAATCATAAGGGGTTGTCCTAGTAGTGGAGAGCCCCTGTAAACTACATCCATGTAGTTGCAGTAGTGCAATGAAGCTTTGCAATGTGAAATGTATCTTGTATTTAAATTTTAGCATTAGTAATCAGATTACAGAAGTAAGGAGTTAAAATATTTTATTCCTTAAAATAATATGTTCATATCTGGTGTTTTTGCAGTATATTTTAGGCTGATTTCACACTACTGTTTTTTGGAATCCCCTGCAATTGACAAACTGGATGCACCCGCACCGGTATTATCTCTGATCCATCTCACAGATCAAGGATAATACCGATGCAGGAGCAGACACTTACATCCGGATGTGTACCTTTTTTAGCTGGATCTGGTGGAAAATGACATATCTCAATGGTGATGTGTCATTTCAAACTTGATTCTGGGTATGCTCAGACCAGTGGGATCCGGACTCCACCAGATCTAGGTTCAATAGAGTGCCAATGTAATTTAAAGTGAACCTGTCAGCCCCCCTAGTTCTTTACAAACTGAGCGCATCACCTTCAGCAGTGTATGTAAATCATTACTTAGCCGGTCAAATGCGTCTTGACAGCCGGTCTCCCCCGCACTCCGGCGCCTGTGTCGAGCCCATGCTTTGGGGTACTCGTGAATCAGGCTTCAGGGGGGTAGCGTCTGTTGTGTCCTGGGGAGTGGTGGCAGCGCCTGATCCCGTGTCCTGGGTATATCTTCAAAAAGGGGTTATATTTACAGGGGATTATATACAGTTTGTCATGACGCCACCTGTAGTTTCTGGTGATGTGTCACCAGCGCTGCCACAGTCCGCCGGAGGTAGATGGTATTGCAACAAGCTGGTAAAGTCCTCCACAGGTAGGGCTGGACCTCCGGAGAAGCGTTCCTGTATGGCAACAAGTTCATTTGAAGGAATACAGGGAGAGTCAAAAGTCACTTTTCCTCCGGGTACTTTACTGTTCACTTGCATGCATACAAAGTTACAGTTCAGCACTCCTGATGTTATGAGGACAGGTAACTTATTGGGAGGCTGCAGGCGGATCCCAGGTGGTATGGTGGAACCCTTGGTGTGCCTTCTTTCTCTAACCCAATCTGTTCCTTCCTGCTTTCCAGTTTGTGGTGTGAAGCCTGGTGACTTGGAATCAGCCTGACCTCCTCTCCTCTCTCACCTTCACAGCCGTCGGGTAACCCTCTAATGGCTGGCCGCTCGTTCCTTTGGCAGTGCATGGTACCCTCTTTGGGTATGCTCTGGTGCCCGGGAGAATTAAAGACTCCACGGGACTCCGGATTCTCTGTGGTCCTAAAGTATCCCACAGGTGCGGGCTCCGGTGCCCGGTACTTCTTTAGGGCAAACTCCCCCAAGTTCCTCACTCGCTTTAGACTGTCTGCTCCTCTGGAACGCTCCTTAAACCCTTTCTTCTTCCTCCATCTCTTCCTCCTGGTTCCTCAGCCGAGTGGCCTAGCAGCAAGGACCGTAAAGGTCCCAACTTAGAGGCAGAAACAAAAGACCTCCTTGTTCCCCCTAGATGTGGTTTTATTACCTCCCGGGTAACCTCCCACCGTGTAAGCTAGTGTGGGAGTGCTGGTTTTGGGTACCACCCACCATCCTAGGATCCACCTGGAGCTGGAGTATCTGCACCTATTTTACGGGTGCACTACCCCTCTGTGACGCCTGCTTGGCGGGGCACAACACCTGCATGAACAAAGATTAATCTGCGCAAGCATGATGAAGAGGAGGGGACAAAGAGATAAAAGGAGGCGGCCGACACAGAGGAGGTGAGGAGGACCGGGTCGGCACAGATGTTAGGACACAGTGGCAAGACCCCTCGGACCGCCTAAGTACTGACTTGCATACATGGCAGGAAATATTATAAAGTGTTTCTTTTGGTGTACAGGCTGGGAGAGAGATTATAGACACCTTCACAGAATACAGTATAGAGGCTGCTGAAGGTGGTGCTTTCAGTTTGTAAATCATCGGGGGGATGACAGGTTGACTTTAACACGCATTGCCCAGGATCCAGGTGTTTACGGTTTTGTCACAGAGACCAAAATTGCTATAAACTGCATTTTTGGTCTCAGTGAAAAAATAGATCAATGACCAGGTATGTTTGACTGTGAAACATTGCGGTGTGTCAGAGAAAAACATACTTGGAACCCTATCACAACCAGTGATTATTTTATTAGTTTTTGCACATTTGTTTTTCCCTCTCATCTGTTCAAGAGCATTTTTTTATTACATTTTTCCATCCCCACAGCCATACGACAAGTTGCACTTTTGAATTACGCAGTTAATTTTTTGTGATGCACTGGAAATTGAGAAAAAAATTGTGCATTGAAAGAAAAAAAAAAGTACAATTCTACAATGGTTTATGTTTTTTATTTTAAAGAGGACCTGTCACCCCCCTGGTGCTTTCAAAACTGAAAGCACCCCTGAATTCAGCATGTCTGCTGCATTCAGGGAAGGGCTCTCCCATGTCTCTAGCCCCCCTGCAAGTTGTACAAAACACTTAAAAGTGTACAGATAAGGAGTCCAGAGGGCCTTAGTCAGTAATGAGTCCTCGCTGCTCCCTGGTGTCCTCCCCGCCTCCAGGCCCCTCAGTGCCACCTCCTTTATGTGTCTCCCCTCCTTGGCCGCTCAATGCTCCGCGTGTCTGAAGTCACGCAGGCGCAGAGCGAGCAATGGGCGGGAGCGGTCCCGGCAGCTGAAACGCCTCATGCTGGTGACATCAGTGCCGGAGACGCCCTGCTACAGATTATGTATGTACAGTCCGCCCTGCTACAGATTATGTATGTACAGCAGGGCAGGCTTCGGAGCTGACGTCACCGCCAGGAGGTGTTTCAGCTGCCGGGACCCGCTCCTGCCCATTGCCCGCACTGTGTCTGCGTGACTTCAGACGCAGAGGAGCATTGAGCCGTCGAGAAGGGGAGATATATAAAAGGAGGCGTTATTGAAGAGGCTGGAGGTGGCACAGAGAGGGCTGGAGGTGGGGAGGACACCAGGGAGCAGCGAAGACTCATTAATGAGTAAGTCCCTCCGGACTCGTTAACTGTACACTTTCTAAAGTGTTTTGTACAACTTACAGGGGGGTAGAGACATGAGGGACCCCTTCCCTGAATGCAGCAGACACGCTGCATTCAGGGTGCTTTCAGTTTGGAAAGCACCAGGGGGGTGACAGGTCCTCTTTAATTTATTATGTTCCCTGTACGGTAAAACTGACCTGGCAATATACTGTAACTATGCAGGTCAGTACGATTACGCAGATCCCAAACATGTATATATTTTTTTTATTTAAGCTGGGGAACAAAATTGGTAACTAGTAATATAAAAAAGTGTTTTTTGTTGCCATTTTATGAGACAGGTACCGCTTTGCACGGGCAGTGGGATGGCTTATTTTTTGCACCTGCATCCTAAGCTGACATTTTTACCAATACCTTTTAAGGGTCGACACCAGGGCTGTGGAGTCGATGCGCCAAACATCCGACTCCAACTCTGACTCGTCAATTTCCCTGAATCCGACTCAGACTCCAGTTCCGACTCCACAACCAGCAGCCTAAAAAACATAATTCTAGGGTTTCTTTTATTTTTTTCATTGTTTCAAGGTGTACCAATCGGATTAATTTATTTTATATTTTGAATTATCAGACTTTTACGAACACATGACAGAGTTGTAAAGTTAGAATCATGGAATCGGTGTCCATTTTGGTGGAGACGGAGTCGAATTCAAGGAAATTGAGGAGTCGGAGGTGTGGCTTACCGACTCCAGAGTGCTGCACAGCAATACCACATGCATATTTTTGCATTGTTATTATTAATAGGGCAAATTGGGGAAGATTTGAACTTGTGTTTTTTTAATAATTTTGTTAAAAACTTTAAAACATTTTACTGTATTTATTAGTCCCCTTAGGTGACTTGAAACTGATTGTCTGATCGCTTGCACCATTCATAGTAGTGCATCAGCACAGCTATCTATAGAAAAAATCACAATCTCCTATGAACACCAGCTAAGCACTGGCTTTCACAGGAGAGTCGTAATGATATGCGATGTTCCGCTCTGCACTCATTTGGTGTTTTGCCATCTTCTGACTCTGTTCACACCTCGGTGTCTGATTAGTAATCTTGTGCTTCTTTTTGCTCTGGAAATGTGCTGCTGGAGTTTCAGGTTGCTTCTGTCCAATCATAGCGGTCTACACCCCTTAAATATTGTGGAGCCCAGTCTCCTATGCTGATTATAGCTTCAGCTTGCTCCAAGCGAAACCGGTCTGTGGCATGGTGTGGTTCTTCCAGTTTCTGGGAAACAGTGGTAACATGTTTGGTGTACGGTGGTAACTTCCTTGTTGTATTTTTATCTCCTGCTTGTACTTGTTTTCTCCCAAATCACATATTGTATTCTACCTGTGTGTGAGTGCTGAGAGCTTGTGTTTTGGTTCTCCCTGTCTGTCTTTATCTGTGGCTTTCATTACTTCCCAGCTCTGGCGGGAGTGGCAATCAGTGCAAGGCTGAGCAGGACCAAGGCTAAGGTAGAGACTCGGGCCTCTCCACCATCAGGAGTACCCCTGAGTTAGGGATAGTTCAGGGCACCCTAGCTTGAGGGGCAGATCAGGTGCTCCGGTTCCCCTTTCACCCTAAGTCATCCACACATAATGACAGGCATGGGGGTTTTCAGCAGACCCTCGGGCTGTCATTGGTGCACCAAGATAACGCCACGAACCCAAGGTTGGATATGATACATACATACATACATATAGTAGAGCAGCCTGATCCTTACTCAAATATTCTGATAATCCCTGTGTTTTCATTGAAAATGATAAATTAGAACTGGAATTCCTTTACCTACAACTACAAATTATAAAAAGTCTGAATCTGTTAAACCTACAGTCAACTTCCAAAATAAATCTCTTAAAGCTCAGATAAGCAGAGAGCAATGTTAAGTGTTACAAGATTGCACATGCTGGGCCGTGCCATTGTATACGCTTACTATTAATGCCGCTTTAGCTGGAATATATGAGCTTTCAAACTCCATTAATGTTCCCCAATCCATTATGTGACACATTAGTCTTTCGCACCAGCTGAGGACAAGAGGATGCATCTCTAAATGCAAAATGATGACAGGCAAAACTTTTCATCCCCCGCGGCTCTTAAAAAGTTCCAAGACTGCCTGGTACGTCAATAGCACAATGGTCAGCCGGGCGTCAACAATGCCAGGCCGATCAACGGCAATTATAACAAGTCACCATGTGTAATTCACCATAATGACCCCGTGTTCCTTACCCTTTCCATTTTCTTCGCTGCTTTGATATGTGAGCACAAAACAGGTTTTAAACATTTTTAGAGAGACATCATGTCATCTGTAACTAAACGATTCCGGTCCCGTCACGAGGCATTGACATAAATGCCGTTATTGACTTTTCCTAACATGAAACTTACATTAGTCAAGTAAGAAAAATAGGAAGTAAATGTAGAAACAAAAATCGAATTGCTAAGACGGTAACTTTCACCTCTTTGTATGGGAATCAAACTTTTCAAAAGAAGTTTTTTTAAAGGCTAATATCATTTGCCAGAAAATTTGTGTTGGCCAGAAATGATGGAACAGGAGCCGGTAAAATGGGAAATCTACTACTGCTGACACATGTAAAGGTGGAAAAGATAGAGAAAGACACACTGGTCCAAGAATGTCAATGTGCAGCAGGAGGGTTAGCAACTGTCCTTTATGTATAGGAAAATGGGCTCTCAGTGGAAATCCTGATGTAATATTGGCGACACCAGGTGAGGTAAGAAGAGACTGCTCACACTGCTGTCCACGGTGTCTATCTGATCTAATACTGGAGATAACAGGAGTGCGGAGATAGGAAGAGGTTGATCCCAGTGGATATTTACATCTAACATTGTAGACATCAGGAGTACCAAGATAAGAAGAGGCCACTTAAACTGCTGTCCACCCTTTCTTTCTAATATAATACTGAAGATGACAGGGGTGCAAGTTAAGAAGATACTCACATTGCTGTCCACCATGTCTATTTTATGTTAAACTGGAGATGCTGAGGTAAGGAGAGGCTGCTTACATTGATGTCCACCATGTTTGTCTGATCTAGTACTGGAGATACCAGAGTTGCTGAGGTACAAAGAGACTGCTCACACTTCTGTCTACTGTGTCTATTTTATGCAATACTGAATACACCAGTAGTGCTGAGGTAAGAGGCTGCTCACATGGATGTTCCGCCAATCTATCTGATCTAATTCTGGAGATAACAGGGGGGCTGAGGTAAAAAGAGGCTACACACACTGATGTCTCCAGTGTTGAATCAGATAGACGGGAGGACAGTAGGAGTGCTGAGGTATGAAGAGGCTATCATTTTGCCGTACTCTATGCCTTTCTGATCGAATACTGGAGATACCAGAGGTATTGTCTATCTGATATAAAACTGGAAATACTGGGCATCCGGTTCCGGCCTGGCTGAGGAGGACGCATAAGAGAGGCTCCTGCAGCCCCCTGTAAAACCCGACTAGAATGCTGACATCGCGGCCGATCCCACCACTCACGGGTCCCGAAGGGTGCGGGGAGATGGATCGGTACCTCTTAAGGCGCTTCAGGAGCGGCGGTGACCAACAGGAGTGGCAGGACGCGGAGGCTGAAGCAGATGCTGGAGAGAGAGTAATGGCGCCGGCTGAGAGGAAGCTCTGCTCCCTGCACAGGGGAGAAGATGAGGAGAACGGAGTGGAGATGTCTGGTGGTGCTGCACAGGAGGAGTGGGGGTCCTGCAGTGAGGAAAACAGGAGGACCCCCAGTGCCAGTAAAAATAAAATTAAAAGTAAAATCATCACAAATAAACATGGTTACAGCCCCAGCAGCCACACTGTAGGGGGAAAAGAGAGGAAAGCACACAATATCCCCAGCTAGGGAAGCCACAAGACAGGACAAGATCCAACAGCCACAGTTAAAAACAGCAACCAGGGCCTCTAGTACACCTTGCCCTCAGCCCTGCACACTGATCCATGCTGGGGCAGGTGAGACCAAAGGAGCCATATACGCAAGCAGCGATGAGAGGAAAGGGGGAGTGAGAACAAATGCCACAGGCACCAGACTCCCAGGAGAGACATCAAAGTAGTGACTATGTGATAGACTATGACCGGCCGGTCAAACAGGTGGCAGTTCATGTTCTAGATGACATCAAAGCCATAATCTAAGATATAATTTGGAGTGCCTTGTCACACCTGGAGGCCAGACTAGAGTCCCATGAGGAATGACTAGTAGAAGCAAAACAGAGGATCTCAGACACTGAGGATGCTTTGCCCGCCTTGGAGAGCTGCCTGCGTGAAATGACTAAGTGAGCAGATTACCTCACAACAAAAATGGACGACCTGGAGAACCACTCCAGACGCAACAACATGCGCATATTGGGCCTCCCCGAGGCGGTCCCAGGTCACCAAATGGATGTTATATGTGAATCAGAGCTGCCGAAAGCCTTAGGCATACAGCACAAATGCAGGACCGAAAGAGCACATAGATAGGTCCTCCGGGGGAAGTAAGGGGACGAGGTGAGGCTCCCACCTCCATTGACGGGAAGAACCGTACACATCAATCACGTCCCAAAACAGATCATAGCTAAATTCCTGGACTACAAACACAAAGAGGCAATATTTCAAGCTTTTCATGAGAAACGTCAACCCGTACTAATACGTGGTCATAGAATATTGTTATTCGGAGACTATTCGGCGGGGGTCACAAGACGGAGGAAAGCTTTGAGTAAGCTGTGCACAGGACTGTTTCAAAAGGGAGTCAAGTTCCGGCTTCTTTACCTGACCACATTAAAGGTGCGAAGTCGTGATGGCATCTGTGCTTACTACAAAGACCCCCAGAAGGCAGAGAGGTGTTTACTGCAGAAAGATCCGGGAACACAAAGTGGCGGTGACCAAGAAAAACGTTCGCAAGGGGAGAAAGATCATATAAAAGAAATTCTCCCAACCACACCTGGAACGACAGAGTAACTGAACGGATCGGTGCAGGTCCACAGGGGTGAGAGTCCAAAACAGCAACGAGACCCCAGGACGAGGAGGGAAGAGCAGGAGGATAACCCCTGAGGGGAAAACCCCATGATTTTTCTTCTTCTGCTTTTTTCTCTTCTTTTATTGCCGGAACGCAGGATGGAACACTCATCTTGCAACTGGCCAATTGGGAGGTTGAGCAGCCTGAGGGTGGTGGTTGATTTTGAGCGAGCAACCTGGTTCCTTTGCTTGTGGCACGAGACTCAGGGGATGATCACGGAACACATGACTTATTGGGACCAGTCGAATACAATGACCAGAGCTTGCAATCAGATCTCCCTGGTATGGTGGACGATTCCCTACCCACTCCCTTTCCCCCCCCATCCCCTTCCTTCTTCCACCAAAAGGGGGTGGCGGTGGAATTTGGGTGTCTTCAAACCAAATGCAGGAAGGGGGCAGTACGGGAGTGAATTTGCAGCCAGAATATTTGAACTGGGAGTCGGAAACACGATGGGAGGGAAAAGAGAATTAGGGTATTTGGAGCACTGTTATCGGGTGGAGGGGTGAGGGGAGGGGATTGTTGTTGTTTGATGATATTCTGCAAGGGGTAGACCAGTCCTGCCTTTACTCAAACCTACCGGTAAAGAACATCTTGACACGTGAGAATGGTTAAGATGGTGTCATGGAATACTAAGGGCCTCAGATCTCCTTAAAAGATTAAAAACAGAGGTAGCTTTATTACAGGAGACACATTTAACAAAAGATTATTTCTTTAGGATGAATAAATCATGGGTGGGAGCTATATATGGTAGGAAAGCGGGCACAATGATCTTAGTGGGCAAACATTTTGCACATAATCTTAGATTACAGGAGAACGACAGCCTTGGTAGATGGCGTCACATGCTTCTAGAAGGCCCTTTTGGGACACTGAGCATACATAGTGACTATGCTCCGAACACAGATCATAAAACCATAAAAGACCACAGAAATGGGGAGTGCGACCGCGCTCCTGTTGGCATAGAAAGAAAATTCTTCTTGACCAAAAAATTAATAAGTATGTGAATTTATTTTCTATGCGTTTCAGGGTAACCAAAAAACCCTTTTTCAGGAAAAATCGCACAGATGTACATCTGAAGAAGAGGTTTTTTGGTTACCCTGAAACGAGTAGAAAATAAAATCACATACCGTATATACTCGTGTATAAGCCGACCCGTGTATAAGCCGACCCCCCTACTTTTGCCCCCGAAAACTGGGAAAACTTATTGACTCGCGTATAAGCCGAGGGTGGACTCCAGCACAGGTATACAGCCCCCAGCAGTGAGGTATACAGCAGCCTCCCCAGTGGTAGTATACAGCAGCAGCCCCAGTGGTAGTATACAGCAGCCCCAGAGGTATATACAGCCCCAGAGGTATATGCAGCCCCAGAGGTATATGCAGCCCCAGAGGTATATGCAGCCCCAGAGGTATATGAAGCCCCATATGCAGCCCCAGAGGTATATGCAGCCCCATATGCAGCCCCAGAGGTATATGCAGCCCCAGAGGTATATGCAGCCCCATATGCAGCCCCAGAGGTATATGCAGCCCCATATGCAGCCCCAGAGGTATATGCAGCCCCAGAGGTATATGCAGCCCCATATGCAGCCCCAGAGGTA
Source organism: Allobates femoralis (assembly GCA_033576535.1). NCBI lineage: Eukaryota > Metazoa > Chordata > Amphibia > Anura > Aromobatidae > Allobates > Allobates femoralis. The sequence continues at coordinate 54,633,618 of JARQOC010000005.1, read as the reverse complement.
TATGCAGCCCCAGAGGTATATGCAGCCCCATATGCAGCCCCAGAGGTATATGCAGCCCTATATGCAGCCCCAGAGGTATATGGAGCCCCAGAGGTATATGCACCCCATATGCAGCCCCAGAGGTATATGCAGCCCCATATGCAGCCCCAGAGGTATATGCAGCCCCAGAGGTATATGCAGCCCCAGAGGTATATGCAGCCCCAGAGGTATATGCAGCCCCATATGCAGCCCCAGAGGTATATGCAGCCCCATATGCAGCCCCAGAGGTATATGCAGCCCCAGAGGTATATACAGCCCCAGAGGTATATACAGCAGCTGCAGCCCCAGAGGTATATACAGCAGCTGCAGCCCCAGAGGTATATGCAGCCCCAGAGGTATATACAGCAGCTGCAGCCCCAGAGGTATATACAGCAGGCGCAGCCCCGGGGCTGTATACAGCAGGCGCAGCCCCGGGGCTGTATACAGCCGCAGCCCCGGAGGTATACATGCCCCCCATCAAGTTCCAGGGCCCCCCCCCCCCCTTGCGCGCCAGCCTGTAAAGGAAAATCATACTTGCCAGTGTCCAGTCGCGCCGTCCGCAGCTGCCGACACGCGATCCCGGGCTCCATTCAGCGTCTTCCGGCTTCCTGTGGTCGCGGGCAATGACGTCATTGCCCGCGACTACAGGAAATGCGGAAGACGCTGAATGGAGCCCGGGATCGCGTGTCGGCAGCTGCGGACGGCGCGACTGGACACTGGCAAGTATGATTTTCCTTTACAGGCTGGCGCGCAAGGGGGGGGGCCCTGGAACTTGATGGGGGGGCCTGTATACCTCCGGGGCTGCTGCGGTATTTTTTTATTTTTTTATATACTCGCATATAAGCCGAGGGGGACTTTTCAGCCCAAATTTTGGGCTGAAAAACTCGGCTTATACGCGAGTATATACGGTACTTATTAATTTTCTGGTCAAGAAGAATTTTCTTTCTATGCCAACAGGAGCGCGGTCGCACTCCCCATTTCTTTGGTCTTTTATGGTTTTATGCTTATAGTGGGAGATCGCAGCACACTGAGAGATCTGCTACATGTCTATATAGCAGTTGTGACTTTCACAACTGTAAAAGGTGAGCAATTCTAATTTTAACTCTGAAAATTGTCTCACAGGTATACAGACTGTACGCCTTTCTATTTCCAGTTATATTACTTGACGAACACAGATCAGGAATCCTTCTACCGGGAGCTGGAGGATAGGATATTGAGAGACCGTGAAACTCAGATTGTGGTGGGGGGCGACTATAACGGGGTACCTGACCAGTCCGAAGATAGGACATTAGACACAGAGAGACTTAGATCAACTAATGCCCAGGGTTCCAGAACAAACCCATCATGAAAAGATATTGGGCTGAAAGATGAATGGAGGATTCAACACCCAAACCGCTGAGAGTATACACATTACTCTCACGCACACAATATTGATCACATATGGGTCAATGACACACTAATGACCAGAGTGAATGAAAGTGAGATTGAAGAGATGGTTATTTCAGACCACAGCCCGGTGAGCGTCACAAGATAAAGCACAGAGGGGGACAGACATATTGTAAAGATTTCAAGTTTTCTTATTGAGGGGACAAAATTTCCATAAAATATTAGGGGAATAGTGGACGGACTTTGAGCTAACGAACGGGGAACACAAACAAAACCATATACTTTACTGGAAAAAGGCCAAGGAATAATACGAGGGCAACTGATGGGATGTACAATTAAAATTAAAAGAAGGGCCAATGAACAATACCAAAAAGCCAGTGAGAAGGTAAGAAAGGCATATACGGCATTCTTGGCAGATGGTTCCACCCAAGCAAGAGACCAGTTGTTGGAGGCGAAACATCAATTCGACACGTGGGCAGACAGACTAAAACACATGAGATGGTCTCAGAAGGAGGCAGAGCTCCATAGATTTGGAAATAAAACGGGGAGATTACTGGCCAACCTAGCTAGAGGGAGGAGTCCCCTAACACGGATACCAACTCTAAAGAAAAAGGGGGGGGGGGTCACATGTCAGACCCCAAGGAGATCAATCAAGTTTGGGGGACTACTTTAGAAATTTATATGACTCACATCTGTGGGAGGGGGAGGCACGGAAACAGGCTTGGTCAGAATGACTAGCACAGGCACCTAAGAACACGATTGTGACCTGGAAAACAGTCAGCAAATAACTTAGACTACCTTGGAGCTGAGGGCGTGGCCAAGCAGCATGTGAGGAGGACGTGCATCCACAGAGCTCCTGCACTACCGGTCTAAATTCAGCCGCTGTTCCCCACAGCACGGCCGTTAACTTACCGGTATAGTACCATAAGGTCTGTGGGCACAATCTGAAGCCGGCGGTACAGCTCTTACCCCACTGGGATGCCGAAAAAAGCCATCAGAAAGACGGCAGGGGGATGGCCCTCTGCTCCCAAAATGGTGCTGCAGCCTCAGCACAGGCTGTGGAGGAGGCGGTCTCCAACAGTGCAGCCAGAAACAAGGAGATGGTGGCCAAGCTGAGGCAGTTTGCAAGAGTGGAGGAGATAGAAAGAGGATCCCAGCCATCCCCAGGAGACAACACTGATGCTGGAGGGGAAGGTACAGGGTCCAGGATGAGTGAGGAGGGGGAGGAGGACATTAATGACACTGGAGGGCAGGAGACCCATGTCCCTGCTGAGCCCACTATAAAAGACGTTCTAATGGCAGTTATGCAATGTGGGTCTGCTATCTCTAATGTACTCACTCAGTTGGGATTTCTGCAAGAATCTATGCAGACAGTCAAGCATGACTTACATACAGTAAAAGACAGAACTGGGCAGCTGGAACGCAGGGTCGATACTGTAGAGGCTAAAGTCACTAAATCCCTGCAATATCATAAGGAGACCGGGAAGGATGTGGATGCCCTATGGACCAAGACGGACGACCTGGAGAACAGGCTTAGACGCAACAACGTGCGTATAGTGGGTGTACCGGAGAGATGTGAGGGCAGAGACCCTACAGCCTTTGTGGAGGATTGGATTAAAGGTGTAGTTGGCTCAGACACCCTGACTCACCTATATGCGGTGGAACGTGCTCACAGGGTCCCTGCTCGCCCCCCTCCTCCTGGCCACCTACCACGACCTATATTGGCCAAACTCCTTAACTATAAGGACAGAGACATTATCTTCAGGTTTTCCAGAGAACATCATGATGTGACCATTGAGGGATCCAGAGTCTCCTTTTACTCGGATTTTTCGCCGAAAGTGCAGAAAATGAGAGCAAAATTTACTGATGTCAAAAAGAGGCTACGAGTGCTTGGTGTCAAGTACTCCACGATATTCCCGGCCAAATTGCGGGTGGAGGCCGAGAATAAGACTCATTTCTTTCTGGAGGCAGAGGCCGCTGCGGAGTGGCTGGACATCAATGAACAGCATTTGGGGAAGGGGGGAGCGGATCGTGGTTGATGATACGGGCTCGCAAATGTATGGTTTTCAGTACATGTCTTGATGCTTACTTTGTGCTGTGGGGTGGTACCCTGACAAGTGGGGGCATAGCGGTGAGGAGTGAGACGCCCGGTGCCTAGTTGGCTCTTCATTTAGGGGTCAACGTTTGCCCTTGCGGGAATTACATGGCACGACTAGTGTTGGGGTGTTTTGTTCAGGGGATGGGAGAGGGGGGAGGGGAGTTAGGTCCTTTGCTACTATTGCACGTGTTAACCTGTACATGCCCAGGAGCCATCAACGAGGATTGATACCTCTTTTACTCTATAGATATGGGAGACATCACAGTCCTTAGCTGGAATGTTAGGGGGCTGAAATCTCCAGTCAAGAGGCAGGCAATTTTTTCTTTTATTTCAGAACACAAGCCAACAGTGGTCTGCTTACAGGAAACGCACCTTACCAGTGAGAAGCTCGATATTTTAGACAAGAGATGGATACAGGCAGGATACCACTCTACACATTCACAGTTTTCTAGAGGGGTTAGCATCCTGGTCAGACGAGATGCCCGGTTTGAGTGTAGACGGGTGGTGGAAGACGATGAAGGCCGGTTTGTTGTTCTACATTGTACGTTATGTGCTGTTTCTTTGGTGCTTGTATCTATCTACATCCCCCCGCCATATAGCAGTAATTCTCTGTATCGTATAATGAATATTCTGAGGCATTTTCAAGGGGTCCCGTGTTTATGGGTGGGTGACTTTAACAACATAATTGACACTCATTGGGATAGGGGAAATCACGCACCAATAAAGTCAAGGGGTAACTGTACGCCTTTTGGGACGCTTATACGCGAGTTGGCACTAACTGACTTATGGAGGTGCTACAACCCTGAGGTATACCAATACTCGTGTTTCTCTTCTACGTTCTCCTCCCTCTCCCGTATAGATTTAGCCTTGGGGAATGATCCTATGTTGGGAAGGGTTGTGTATGCTAAATATTTACAAAGAACGGTATCGGACCACTCTCCTATACTTGTTAAGATTAGGGGGGGTGCATGCAACCAGGGAAAGGCCCCTATGGCGATTGAACCCATTCTGGATGCATCTAGTGGACAGGGCAGGTAATTTTGCCTCTGAACTGCAGGAATTCCTTTCTTTTAATATAAACACGACATCAAGCCTGGTAGTCTGGGAGTCTTTGAAGGCGTACTTGCGGGGCATGTATATCCGTGAAATCTCTAAGATCAGGTCTAGCACTAGAACTAACTCTGAACTTCTGCTGCGGGACTTGAAGGCTGCAGAGGAGGCCTTGTCGGTGCGGTTCACCCCCTCTACACAACGGAGACTTAAGGAGGCTCAGACCCGTGTGAATAAACTGACTCTGGAAACGGCGGCACAGAAACGTATGTTTCAGTCGATCCAGTATTACGAGAGTGCGGAGAGTGTGGGACATCTGCTTTCGGTCATCACGTCAGCACAGAGGGGGTCGTCATTAATAGCGGGACTTCGAAGGGAAGACGGGTTATTAGTTACGAACACTCCTGATATTCTTAATACGCTGGAACTATTCTACACTGACCTATATTCCTCACATGCAGGGGGATCTGCAGACGAGCTTGCTGGCTTTATAGGGGCTGCTGGCCTTTCACGACTCACGGACGCGGACAGGGCTTTGCTGGATGAACCTTTGGGTCTGAAGGAGTTGGAGGGGGCTTTAGGCACTATGACGAATGGCAAAACTCCAGGGGTGGACGGCTTACCGGTGGAAGTTTATAAGGCGTATAAAACAGTCCTACTCCCAGTATTGCTAGACACGTTTAATGACAGTCTCACGCGAGGGACCCTGCCTCCATCTATGCGGGAGGCAATTATTACTGTTTTGCCTAAGAAAGAAAGATCCTGCTTCTCCAGCTTCCTATAGGCCTATTTCCCTCCTGACAGCAGACATCAAGCTTCTGGCGAAGGTGTTGGCTATATGCCTTTCAAAGGTGGTGGAGTCGTTGGTGCACCCGGATCAGACTGGTTTTATGCCCCGTAAGTCAACGGCTCTGCATATTTGTAGATTGTTTTTAAATATGCAGGTTGAGGCGGATAATGTGGGGCGGCGGGTAGTCCTGTCTTTGGATGCCGCCAAGGCATTTGACAGCGTGGAGTGGCCGTACCTTTTTGCGGTACTGGAGGGCATGGGCTTTGGACCTGGCTTTATTGGCTGGATCAGGCTCTTGTGCTCTCAGCCACAGGCATGGATACGGGCCAATGGTTCACTGTCTGGGTACTTTCCTCTTCAGAGAGGTACGAGGCAGGGCTGCCCGCTGTCCCCGCTGCTTTTTGCCCTGGCTATTGAGCCCTTGGCTTCGAGGATAAGACGTGCTCCGGATATTGAGGGATTTCGATATGGCGAGCTGGAGGAGAAGGTGGCCCTCTATGCGGATGACCTTCTGTTGTTTTTAGCTGACCCTGATACTTCACTTCGCAATACCATGTCGCTCCTTACACAGTTTGGGGCCGTTTCGGGGTTGACCGTAAATTGGGAAAAGTCAGTGGTTTTGCCGATAGATCCCACAGTCCTTGACATACCCCACGTGCCAGTCGTAAACAGCTTCAAATACCTGGGCATTAATATATCGGGCGACACTTCTGACTATGAGCGTTTAAACCTTACACCTCTAATGTCTACGATTAAGCAGAAGATTAAGACTTGGGCCAAGCTACACCTCTCGGTGGTGGGGGGGGGGGCGAACCTGCTGAAGATGGTGATCATGCCTCAGCTTTTGTACGTCCTTCATAACTCCCCAATTTGGCTTCCGCAGAATAGATTTTTTAAAATTAACGCCTTATTCAGGGAGCTTATTTGGGGGAAAAAGAGAGCACGGATAAAATTGGAACACCTGCAGAGGGGTAAGGAGGAGGGGGGGCTGGCCTTGCCCAACCCTTGGCTGTATTTTCTGTCCTCACAGTGTCAGCATTTGACCGGGGGCGCGGAGCACTCAGTTGCGGGGCAGGGGGGAGGAAAGGGTATCCTTCAGTGTCTGGGGGGGCGAGGACCGCTGCTGGCGAAATTAGAAGCTGCAACCCTTCGACCCTGGGCCCACAGGCTCCCCAGGGTGCTACTCCTGATTAAAGTATGGGAAAAATTGAAAAGGCTGAGAGGCATCACTGGTTTTACACGGTATACCCCCATTTGGAACAACCCTCATCTGCCGCACCTGCAGGCGTTGAGGGGATTCGCGCAGTGGCGACGTGTGGGCATTTGGTGGCTCTCTCAGCTGGTGGAACGGGGAGTCTTTAAAACATTTGAAACCTTGCAGAGTGAATTTTCGCTCCCACACTCCTCGTTCTACCGGTATTTGCAGGTGCGACATGCCTACATGGCGCAGGCTCAAACGCATTGTATGGACATACACCATGATACTGCTATCACCATGATTGGCGCGCAAACCTCCACTAAAGGCATTATTTCCTTTGTATACGGATACCTCTTGGCAATGGCTCTGTTAAAACACCCGATACGGGCACTGGACAAATGGGAACAGCAAATAGAGGGTATAACAGCTGAACGTTGGGAGTCGATCATGAGTATGATACCCCGGCTGTCGCTCAATGAGCCCAGACGCCTCTCTCAACTGTATATCCTTTATAGGGTATACAGGACGCCTAAGTGGCTTCATGATTTAGGCCTGAGACGGGACTCATGTTGCCCCAAATGTTCACATGAGGACACGGACATTCTCCACATGTTTTGGACGTGCCCGCGCCTCCAGATTTTTTGGATTATGGTACTCCACTTGATCCGGGGGGCAACGGAGCTGGACATCCCCAGAGACCCGATTGTCTGTGTCCTTGGCTGTACAGAGGATGTAGGGGGAGATGACTATTCGCATATAGCAGTGGCTAGGATGTTTGCTGCCAGAAAATTAATAGCGGCTCATTGGATATCCAATACGGTACCCTCTCGCAAAGAATATATCTGTAGCATGAATCTGAGGTATATAGCTTTTTCCCTACTCACGGTCAAACGGGACAGATCGAGGGTATTTGATAAAATATGGAAGGGCTGGATGGACCTTCAGGGGCTGCCGACTGTTAATTAATTGCTTTTGGACTGAGTTATTTCTTTAAGTTGGGAGATGTGTTATGCAGATTTTTGGAACATCTTGGGTACATGTTATATCCATATGTGCACTACTATCTTTGTTGAGGAATACTTACCCACTGGACCGGGAGGGGGGAAGGGAGGGATGGTGGTGGTGGGAGGGGGGGGATTTAATGCAATGCATTTCTTTCTGTATTGTTGTTGAAAAGTTTTAATAAAAACTATCTGATTAAAAAAAAGACTACCTTGGAGCTACTGGAGGTAGTATGTCATTACATGGTGTAGTTTATCTTCAGGTCATACAAGCAGAGTCTATTACCTTACACATACAGATACCTATCCTAACAATATTCTAGGATAAGTTTCTAGGTCAATGTGATTACCTCCCTCAGCAAAAATAGGTGTGATATCCTAATCAAAGGGAATTTATTTATATTGCTATTCTCCATGTATTTCTGAATAACCACTTAAAAAGGTCTGTCACCAGTGAATCCACAACACAAAGGGATTGTGGTGATTGGAGCTCCATTGTTAAAGCTTGCCTAGCCATTCTGTATTGGTATCTTGAGATTCATTTTTTTTTATATTATAAACTATCCCCATGCTATTCATGGATGTGAAAATAATGTCATTTCAAGGGATATTCAAGTCTTCAAAACTTATCACCACTCCACTGGGAACGTATAACTTATTTATCTATGTTGTAAATTGTTCTCTACCAGTTGCTCTAGACCAGGGTTTCCTAACTCCTGTTCTCAGGCCCCACCAACAGTGCATATTTTCAGGATTTCCTTAGCATTGCACAGGTTTGGGAATCATCACCAGTGTATGCAATTAAGTTATCACCTGTGCAATACTAAGGAAATCCTGAAAACATGACTTGTTGGTGGGTAGTGATGACTGGAGTTGGGGAACTCTGCTCTAGACAATGAATACATGGTAAGGGACAAGTGAGATGGCTTCACTATTATTGGCTACAGTCTTGAAGCCAGGAAAGAAGAGGAAACATAAGTTCCTCATTTTGGCAATCGGTGTGGTTCATTACAACAATTAGTCCCTTTCTACTGAATAAGTTATAATTTTTTTGAGAATGTCTGGGTATATACCGTATATATGCACAAAACGTCTTTTTCAAGTGTATTCCACCTGAACTGTGCTTGAAAAGTCGCTTAAAGGGAACCGATCATCCCCTTTGGGCATTTTACACTGTGCCCACCAGCTTACGCATAATGTAAATTGGGTTCTTGTAACCCCTCTATGTGCCCAGACGTCCACCTCATAACTGAGATATGACCTTATATTCTTTCTAGCGCTGCCTCCTATTGAGTCCGGGAGGCTGCTATTTGGTCCAGATGTATAACGTCAACGCCGCCCCCCTGGCTGCAAAACCCGCCCTGCAATTTGAAAATTCCCGCTCCTCTGACCAGCGCGGTGAGTGACAGGAGCACTTGCGCCTGCGCAGTGGAGCCGCAGGAGCAGGTGACTGTGTTCCTCCATTGAAGATAGTGCCGACATCTCGCGAGACTTCCACAATTTAATGGAGGAGAAGTCACCTGCCCCAGCGGCTCCACTGTGCAGGCGCGAATGCTCCGGTCACGCACCGCTTCGTCCAGAGGAGGGGCAGAAGTTTTCAAATTGCAGGGCGGGTTTTGCAACCAGAGGGGCGGTGAGGACATTATACATCTGGACCAAATAGCAGCCTCCCGGACTTAATAGGAGGCAGCGCTGGACAGTTCATATCTCAAGTATGAGGAAGACATCTGGGCACATAGAGGGGTTATAAGAACCCTATTTACATTACGTGTAAGCTGGTGGGCACAGTGTACAATGCCCAAAGGAGATGACAGCTTCCGTTTAAAAAAAATGAAATGAAGATATATACTGCAAAGTAAAATTGACTCAATCTTCAAATGTTCAGTCCTCGCGAGTTTCTTTTACCCGTTTCAGGCTTTGAAAGCTGCAGAGAAGTAACCTGATCATTCTTCAGGTGGATTCTGTTGGAAGCCCATAAGTAGTTTATATATGCACCTGAAAAAAATAACACTGCAAAAACAGATAAAAAGATGCCAAAGAAGATACTTCAGGAAAAACATCACCACAATTTCCAAAAGCATCTTTTGCTCAAAAATCGGAGCGGGTACGATGGCGTGTGAACATGCCCTTAGTGACAGGGCTGAGCTACAATACCAGAGACCACCATAAACAGATGTGGCCATGTTTCTGAAGCAAGGCATATTAATTTTTCTAAGTGTGGACAAAGCTTTTCATTTGAAGATTTAAACTTGCCAATGATCACATAGCGAGTCATATTCCTTTTGCCTTTTTTACTTCTCCTTCCCCATGTGTGCCCGCATTAAAATGAAAAAGCCTATACTCACCTCCGGTGACTGCACAATTGCAGTGATGTCAGAACTTGCAGCCGCAGCGCTTACTTCCTGTTAACTATTTACCGTCCGAAGGCGGGGAGAAGGAAGCCGGCACTAATTGGTCATTGGGCTGGTGAGTCACAACAATGTCACGTGGGCCCTGGGAACGCGGGTTCTGACATCGCTGGAACCGTGCCAGCACTTTAGGTGAGTATAGGCTTTTTTATGTTTATGAGAGTGCACAAGGGAAATGAAAAGGGATTGTCTAAATAGTTTGGCAATCTCTTTAAAAGTAAACTCAGGAACATGACTAGCTATGAGGTCATTGGCAAGTTTAAGTCTTCAAGACGAAAAGCTTTGCCTACTTTGTCCACTACTTGCACCCCCTTAATGGGAAGTTGACTTGTCATGTTCCTTTTAACAGAAAAAGTGGATTTTAAAACAAGAAAACCCAAACCGTTGTGAGTTAATTTGGGCATCTAACCAGAAGAAAAAAAAACAAAGCTTTGCATGTAGAAGCTTATGAATATTCAGAAGTCATCTTCTAAGTCATATCACAATAAACAAAAAGCAACATTGCACCTGAAACAGAGCCAAAAAAAGAAAACCACAGCAAACGAGTCCAAGCTGTTAGCAGCTCCTTATTGTCCGCTGCACACACAAATGGACAGCTGCTCATGAAACCCGGGCTGCCCTGTAAAGCTACGTTCTGAAGGATGGCTCCCGTAATAGGCTCTCTTGACGTGCAGAACACAGATGCACACAAAACGCTGCATATGGAAGGGTTATTGTACCAGATATTAAATAAGAAAATTATAAATAAACTCAACACCTTTCAGATACGGAACATTTTGTTAGATATCTTTCTCATTTTATTTCTCATATTTCTGACCTTCTTCTTCGGTAAACACAGTTGAGTGTTGTTGAAGGGGCAGCATCACAGACCATCAAGGGGTTGCAAAGCTAATGTAGTGTGATGAGGATAAAGGCTACCACACGTCAGAGAAAAGGTGGTATAATCGCTTGAACATCTAAATGTTCACTTATGTCAGGAACAGGATCTGGTGGTTGGAATTCAATCGCCCGATCCTTTGCTTCGTCGGGGAAATAAGAGACTGCCGGATGATTGTTGCCGTGGGCCATCCACAGATAATGCAGGAACTTTGCAAAGTTCAACATTCTTATGACTGGGGGAAAGTGTTTGGGGGATAGAGGACGGCTGTATGTGGGAAGCTGTTCTTCGCTTCGAATGAATGTATCAATCACCTCGCATGGTTCTGACGACTGTTCTCCAGCAGGTACCACACCTTGGTCCCCACTCCAGTGATGTACTATGCTCTTTGATGTGAATTGTTGGACCCATTCCCATATTTCCTCTTCTGAAAGGCAAACTTTATTTTCGGATGGCGTCGAACCTGGTGGTGTATTGAAAAGGGACTCAAGTCTCTTCAGGTGGTATCTCGATTAAGGCTTTTGATCTTGCTATTGTTCCTGTTCATTTTGACTTGGTTTCTGATCCTGACTTTAGCCTTGGCTTCTTCGTACCATCGTTACGATCCAGTCTCACGTTTTGGATTTGTCCTCTGAGAAATATTGTTCCAATCCTGCCATTGACCCAGGCCTGTCCTATAACTGCATTTCTCTCTCAAACCCCAGGTGGTGAAGTCCTTAAAGATTTCTTCTGTATCAGCCTGTTAGCACACTACAGCTGCCTCTGTACTCCTTGTGGCTACTGATCTATGAACTGTAACCTTGGAATCCGACTGGGAAATTTCACTTCTCCTTGGGGAACCTCCTTATATCTCTCAGAGGCAGTGACTGGTTTCTGCTAAGGGAAAAAAAAAAACTTTACCTATCAACCATTTGAACAAATGGAAGGACTAAGCCCGCCTGAAGAGTAGTATATGGAGTTGGTGTCCATTTGGTGGAGTTGGATTCTGAGAATTGAGGAGTTGGAGTTGAATGTTTGGCCTACTTGACTTCACAGGGATGGTTGTGGAGTCGGAGTCGAGGAGTCTCTGTCGGATGTTTGGCTTACCGACTCCACAGCCCTGGGACTACGTCTAAGGCTGCCTTCACACTACGGATTTTTAAAATCCGATGCTGTCCGATAAAAATCGGACAGCATCGGATCCGAATTTGGCCCCATGCAGCCCTATGGGCTTCAGACCGAATCGGATGTGCACTAAATGCCATCCGAATTGGTCCGATCCGATTCTGCTCCAATTTTTGCACCGAAAATAAAATCTGACAGAATCGGATCGGACCGAATCGGATGGCATTTAGTGCACATCCGATCCGACCCGATCCCTATAACATGGGGCCCTATGGAGAAGGGTCCGAGGAAACATCTGATGTCTTCTCGGACCCGATTTTACTGTACTGATCATGCTCAGTACAGTAAAAATGCTCCAAACTGGGAGCGCAAGGGTTAAAAAAAAAAAAAAAAGTTTATGCTCACCTCCCCCCCGAAACCCCGCCGTCTCCCTGCAGGCTCCCGGTGGCTCCCGCAGGCTGCAGAGGTCTTCTTCTGCTGTATAGGACCTGCGGTGATGTCACAGTCATGTGACCACGGGTTACCATGGTGGAACCTGCTGTCACATGACTGTGACATCACCGCAGGTCCTGTACACATGAAGAAGACCTCTGCAGCCTGCGGGAGCCACCGGGAGCCTGCAGGAAGACGGCGGGAGACGGCGAGCATAAACTTTTTTTTTTTCTCTTTTTCAGCCCGGAGGCTACGATTTAATGCCGGAATCAGATGCCTATTTGGCATCCGATTCCAGGCATCAGAAAGGAGCCGATGCTGTCCGAACTTATCGGACAGCATCGGCTCCCTTCAAAATCGGTATGTGAAAGTAGCCTAACAGAACATTGAAGCTCAAAAAGAGGGCGTCTGGAGCACGGCGAGTCTTTGAGACAACCCCTTTAGGAGACATCTATTTCCAGGACAGGTGCTTCTGACGAAGAGTATTTTGTCAACAGAGGCTATACAAATTATAGTGCCCCTCTGTTCAATAGGTCAAGCTGCACCGTATGACAAGACGCCAACAAGGTGACATTTAGCAGGAATAATAAACATCTCATAGAGCCCACCCATTTTTTAAATTCTCGTCCATCCGGCCAGTTCAGGTCAAGTTAAAGAAAATGCAAAAGAAAAATAATCTAGAACAATAAAGTCTATATTTCTACCCTCTCTACCAGTTGACCTTTGGGGGCTTTTGAAGCAAAGTCAACAATTACTTCTTACAACACCTCAAATCTAGTGGCCAAAGATGTGCAGTAAAGATGAGCAAACAATATGGTGTTGACAGGGTGTATGACGAAACAACAAGGAAAACAACATTTTTTTTATTTTCGGTAAAGTAAGATCTGTAACAATCTGTAGAGACGGTAAAGGACTGATTGGTCTAATGATCACCAAGGGTAGAGTTACAGGGTTTGCTTACTGCATGCACACGCTCTACAGACCTACTAGTACATTTACAGGGGAAAAAATATATCAGATGGGGTCTCATCGCTATGACAACATCAGAACTTGTATTACGATAGAAGGACGCGCTACATCACCGCTGCTCGATACCGAGAAGTATCACAAACAAGGAGCAAAATGGGAAAGATTATTACCGAGAGGAAATGAGAGAGTGGATGAAGTGCACGGCTTTTAAGACACTTCACAAACCTTACTATTGAGTACATCCTCTTTTCCCTCTCAGATACATTAAGTTCCAAACTGCAATTATTAGAAAAACAAACATGTTATTTTCTGTGCTGCCTACCTTAACCCTTCACTCACCAGTGTGTTTTCACCTTTCTGACCGGCATCACTTTATGCCGTAATAACTCTAGAGCTTCAACGGATCCCAGTGATTCTAAGACTCCTTTCACATCAGCGTTTTTTTAAATTGAGGCAGACCCGGCAAATTTCCCGCATCTGACGCCTATTGGTCGCACTTGCGGCAAGCCCCATGCATTGTCTATGGGGCTTTCGGCAGGTGCGGCAAGTGCAGTATTGCCGCGGTTCCAGCAGTTGCTGCCGCGAAAAAAAACGAGGTCAGCACTTTCCGCACTTGTCGCAAGCCCCATAGACAATGCATGGGGCTTGCCGCAAGTGCGACCAATAGGCGTCAGATGCAGTAAATCTGCCGGCTCTGCCGCAATTTGAAAAAACGCTGATGTGAAAGGGGCCTTAGACTGTTTTTTCGTGAAATATTGTGCTTCATGTTGGTGGTAAATTCAAGACAATATTTTTTGCATTTATTTGTGAAAGTATCAGAAATTTGGGGAAAATGTAGAAAATTTCACAATTTTCAAACTTTTAATTTTTATACCCTTTAAACCAGAGAGTTATATATACACATAATAGTTAAAGGGAAACTGTCAGCTCATTTTAGCCCTGTAACCTATTACTACCTGTCCCTGCACCTTCCTAGCACATCCCCAACCATCCCTCTCTGACCTAAAACTACACTAATGTTTGTAAAAAAATTACTTAGTAACTTACATATATATTTTCCATGGTAATGAGGCATCCAGTCTACGGCCATAGACTGATATGGGTGGTCTCCGTCTCTTCCCCCTCCCCGCTCTTATCACACCCCGCTGGGCGTCATTATACCTTCTCCTGCGCGCCCCCGGATCTGTGATTCAAATCTCCCCTTCTGTGTGTATGATGCTGTTCCAGCACCATTTCCACATATGTGCCTTGTGAAGTCTTCTGGGGTGCACTGAGCGGCTTCATAACACTCAGTGCGCATGCTCTGCAGTTCAATCTGACGGTTCGGGCCTTCTGGGCATGCGCACTGAGTGTTATGAAGCCGCTCAGTGCACCCCTGTTAGAGTTCACAAGGCGCAGGTGCGGAAATGACGCCGTAATAGCATCATAAACACAGAGAGGGGAGATTTGAATCACAGAGCCGGAGGCGTGCAAGAGAAGGAATTATGAAGCCCAGCGGGGCGTGATAAGAGCAGGGAGGAGGCGGACACCGCCCATGTCAATTTATGGCTGTAGACTACATGTCTCATTACCATGGAAATATGTAAGTTACTAGGTCATTTTTTACGAACATTGTAGTGTAGTTTTAGGTCAGACAGGATTGTTTGGGGATGTGCCAGGAAGGTGCAGGGACAGGTAGTGATAGGTTAGGGGGCTAAAATAGCTGACAGGTTCCCTTTAATAAATAATTTCCCACATGTCTACTTTGCTTGAAAAACATTTTATGGTAGGAAGTTAGAAGGGTTCAAAGTTTATCAGCAAATTCTCATTTTTACAATAATATTTACTAGACCAATTTTTTGGGGGTCCACATCACATTTGAAGTGACTTTGAGGGGCCTATGTGACAGAAAACTCCCAACAGTAACACCATTCCAAAAACTGCACCCCTCAGACTGCTCAAGAAGTGTAATAACCCTTTAGGTGCTTCACAGGAACTAAAGCATTGAGGAATGAAAAAAAATGAGTATTTTAATTTTTTCCCACAAAAATGTTACTTTATCCCCAAGTTTTGCATTTTCTCAAGGATAACAGGAGAAAATACACCAGAAAATGTGTTGTTGTAATCAGAAACTACTGTTGAGACACAGTGCAAAGCGGAGAAGGGAAGTAGCGCCATATTGGATTTCAGATTTAGCTGGAATGGTTTGCAGGTGCCAGATCACATTGGCAGAGCACCCTGAGGTGCAGATTTGGAAGTTACACCCCTCTGGGAATTCATCTACGGGTGTATTGATGATGTTGTCTATGGAAAACATCCACACAGAGTCAAATGTAGTGAATGTTGCAGAATTTAAAACTGCAAATGAGCCCTTGTAGTGCCCAGTACATTGTAGTGCCCACACACTGTGCCCAGCTCATGTTTCTGCAGACACACACTATGTAAATTAAGTGAATTTCCTCACTATAGATATTCTACCATGGCACAGAATTGTTCTGGTTGTTATTCGTTTCTACCATTAGGGTGCTTATTAATCGGACGGAGATCTAAGGGGTAAGCTTTCTCCTTGTGGAGAGTGACATGTCAGTATGAGGAGACTTAATCACTCTCCAGAGAGGAAGTGGGCTTAATCTATAGTGCCACTTATTGAAAGTAGCAATTCTAAAAGTCAATCGACCTTTTAAGAAGCCTTGCCATATGACTTAGGTTGAAAGCCAAACCAGACTCTCAATTTGACACAGTGTTTCGGGGTATTGCCCTCATCAGTGCAAAGCATGAGATCTGATTTGGCTGTATGAGAAGCTAACACTGGGGATCTAAGGGGTAAGGATCCTCATTATGGAAAGTGACATGCAAGTAAGAAGACGCTTAAACAACTTGCATGCTCCTCTGGGAAATTAAATATGCAAATTGCTTCTACAGAGGGGTAGAGAACCTGAACTCTAGTGCAACCTACTGGAAGCAGCAATCCTAAAAGTCAAAATGAACCCTTTTATAAACTTTACCACCTGATTTAGTATTAAAAAGCCAAACCAGAATCTCAAATTGTTTTGAGGTATTTGCTTCTCGTCAGTACAAAGTATGAGATCTGACTTGGCTAGGTGAGAGACTAAGACTGGAATGTAAGGGGTAAGGTTTCTCCTTGTGGAGAGTGACATGTCAGTACGATGAGACTTGAATGCCTGCAATGCTCCTCTGGGAATGTAAATATGCAAAATGCCTCTTCAGAGAGGATTATTAATAGGGTGGTGATTATAACATACTATCCAGGAGAGCGAATGATCATTCTTTTCTACCCTGGGAACATTCAAAAGAAACCTGAAGACCCACCTCTTCCATCAAGCCTACAACCTGCAATGAGACCCGGTCCACCGCACTGCCCCACGACAGGCGCTTCCCCCTCCTACTGTATCCCCACCCGCCCCTCGTAGACTGTGAGCCCTCCCGGACAGGATTCTCTCCCCTCTTGTACCTGTGTGACCTGATTGTCCACATTTATTGTACTGGCCTTTCCTCATGTAAAGCGCCATGGAACCTAATGGCGCTATATAAATAAATAATAATAATTCTGGAATCAGTCCCCAAAGAATATAAAGTAAAATCCATAAAAGTTGTATCCTACCAGTGTGACGTGGATGTTCATGACTCTTCCAAGCTGATCCACGTAGAAGACGCTCTCGGAGGACCATGGATCGGAGTGCAGGTAATTATACATGCCATAGGCGCGCATGTGGTCCAGCGTGTACTGATCCTCCCGGAGCTTCACTTCCGCCACAACTGGAAGATAAGAATAGCCGTTTTTTTTTAAATTCAATCCATTTCTTTTTATATAGTTTCTTTCTTTATCTTGCAAAGTTAATAAATTATCTTTATAATGGATTTTCCTGCTGTTCAATGCATTGCGGCAGCAGGAGATGGAAGCTAGATTATACTATATACCAGGGTGAGCGAGCGCTTCTCATCGAGGCTACAAATTGGAAAGGAAGATTATTTTTAAACAAGTTCATCTCGTTAACCTATTTTTTTTTTCTTCCTAGAGTCCAGAAAAGTAATAAACCATATTAAGGTCAAGCAGTCAAATCCATATTAAGGTCAAGCAGTCAAATCCATATTAAGGTCAAGCAGTCAAATCCTACAGAAGTTAACTCCATGAGTAAAGATATAATTTAAAAAAAATAACAGTATATCTAAGGGTGATTTCACATCAGCGTTTTTCGTAATTCGCGGCAGATGCGGTGAAAAAACCGCATCTGCCGCGTTTGCCGCATAACCGTTCCACTTGCGGCGCGGTTGCGGTTTTTTCTATGCAAAGTATAGGGGGACTTGCGGCAGATGCGGCAAGTGCGGTTTTGCACTTGCGGCAGGTGCGGCCGCGAAAAAAACCGCGGCTTACTGCGGTTTTTTTCGCGGCCGCACCTGCCGCAAGTGCAAAACCGCACTTGCCGCACCTGCCGCAAGTATGCCTATACTTTGCATAGAAAAAACCGCAACCGCGCCGCAAGTGGAACGGTTATGCGGCAAACGCGGCAGATGCGTTTTTTTCACCGCATCTGCCGCGAATTACGAAAAACGCTGATGTGAAAGGGCCCTAAGAAGATATTTAGTATTGTGTGCATTTTTATATAGAGGACACAGTTTTCTAGTTCGCCCATTGAGGGCGACATTTTCCAGTTTTTTTGCATCTCATTTTTTTTTACCAGCCTTGCCGAGTAGACTGGGGCAGATAATCAGAGTCATCTCATCATCAACAGAGGGCAAGGAAGTAGAAAGAAGACTAGATCAAGAAAGAAATGAAAGAAACAGGAGATTTTCATACCCCAGGATTTTCTACATGTTCATGAAATAAACTGGTTTGTTAGTAGTCGAGCAAAGATCACAGCGGTTGGTTTTCAGCAGATCACTTATTAGCTGGAAAGCTAGTGGACTGGTGACTTTCTGGGCTCTAGACGCTGGATGTGACCAGTCGGCTCAACCAGGAGACTTCGGCAGGACGGGCCAACCAGGGCTGTAGAGTCAGAGTGGGTGTCCATTTTGGTGGAGTCAGATTCAGGGAGATTGACGAGTTTGAGTCGGAGGTTTGGCTTACCGACTCCACAGTCCTGGTGTCAACTTCCTTATGTGTATTGGGACCTGCCAACCCTAACCCCAACAAATAATATGAAGGGAGAGAAGGATCGGCCCATTGGAATTTTAACGGTCATTGATTCTATTTTAAGGTGGGATAAGCTACCAGCAAAGGAGTCTTTCTCCTCTCTCTCATTAAAAAATACATAAATGCTCAGCAGGCGGATTGTGTTGGAGAGTTGGGAGAGATACTTATCTACTAAATTAACTATATAGGGGTTCCAGCTGTTGGGAGAGAAGTTGAATACATATGTCTGATTTGGGACTGCCAGTCGCTTTGTCCTTTCCGAGATAAGCCACCGGTCAATGCGCCAGTCGGCAACTTTCTCCTAAAGAACACAGGAGCGCTCAGCCAAATAAGTGCTTCTGTGTATAGGAAATTTGGCTGAGGTGGCTGTTGGCCTAATGATTGGACGAAGCATCATTTGGTCTACAGCTATCTGATGTGTGCGGCTGGCCTTAGATTTGGAGTCCAGGGGGAAGGGGGATGTATAACAATGTAGAGAAGGGGTCAATAGCAAAGTTATTATGGGGGCATAAAAGAGAGCACAAAGATAAGAATGACATTGTCAGTTTTTAAAATCCAGGTTTCTCTCCTGCTGTCTTTGTGTACTAGTAGTTTAGGTACTGTGGTGCCAGAGCAAGGGAATATTCAGCATGTGACACATGAGGAGGGGCAAACCAGGGTAAGTGTAAAGAAAGGTCCTGATGATAGGGGGAGAGGAGCCACCACCTATCTTACCTGTTCCTGATCCCAGAGCTCCCCAATGTCCCTAGATGGGTCCTCCCCCCCCCCCATGTGTGATCACATGTCTAGGCCCTGGCTGACCCTGACTAGTGCACAGGTCAGCAAGACACTAGTTTTACTGCGACAATAAAGACAATATGAGGGAAGGTGGACAAATTAAGACAGATTTAACAAAAACTGCACCACATCTTGACTGGAAAAAAAAACAGAAAAGTAGATATTTTTGCAAATTTATTAAAGAAGAAAAACTGAAATATCCCATGGTCATAAGTATTCAGACCCTTTGTTCAGACACTCATATTTAAGTCACATGCTGTCCATTTCCTTGTGATCCTCCTCGAGATGGTTCTACTCCTTCATTGGAGTCCAGCTGTGTTTAATTAAAGTGATAGAACTTAATTTGGAAAGGCACACACCTGTCTATACAAGACCTCACAGCTCACAGTGCATGCTAGACCAAATGAGAATCATGAGGTCAAAGGAACGGCCCAAGGAGCTCAAAGACAGAATTGTGGCAAGGCACAGATCTGACCAAGGTTACAAAAGAATTTGTGCAGTACTCAAGGTTCCTAAGAGCCCAGTGGCCTCCATAATCTTTAAATGGAAGAAGTTTAGGACCATCAGAGTCTTCTTAGACCTGGCCGTCCAGTCAAGCTGAGTAATTGTGGGAGAAGAGCTTTGGTGAGAGAGGTAAAGAAGAACCACAAGATCACTGTGGCTGAGCTCCAGAAATGCAGTAGGGAGATGGGAGAAAGTTCCAAAATATCAACTATCACTGCAGCCCTCCACCAGTCGGGCCTTTATGGCAGAGTGGCCTGACGAACGTTTCTCCTCATTGCAAGACATATGAAAGCCCGCATAGAGTTTGCAAAAAAACACATGAAGGACTCCCAGACTATGAGAAATAAAATTCTCTGGTCTGATGAGATGGAGATAAAACATTTTGGTGATAATTCTAAGTGGTATGTGTGGAGAAAACCAGGCACTGCTCATCACCTGCCCAATACAATCCCAACAGTGAAACATGGTGGTGGCAGCATTATACTCTGGGAGTGTTTTTCAGCTGCAGGGACAGGATGACTGGTTGTAATTGAAGGAAACATGAATACGGCCAAGAACAGAGATATACTGGATGAAAACTTTTTCAAGAGTGCTCTGGACCTCAGATTTCGCCAAAGGTTCACCTTCCAACAAGACAATGATCCTAAGCACACAGCTAAAATAACAAAGGAGCGGCTTCATAACAACTCTGTGATCATTCTTGACTGGCCCAGCCAGAGCCCTGACCTAAACCCAATTGAGCATGTCTGGAGTGACCTGAAAATGGCTCCACCAACATTCACCATCCAACCTGACGGAACTGGAGAGAATCTGCAAGGAATAATGGCAGAGGATCCCCAAATCCAGGTGTGAAAAACTTGTTGCATCATTCCCCAGAAGACTCATGACTGTACTAGCTCAAAAGGTGCAAATACTCAATACTGAGCAAAGGGTCTGAATACTTATCACCATGTGATATTTCAGTTTTTCTTTTTAAGGAATTTGCAAAAACGTCTACATTTCTGTTTTTTCCAGTGAAGATGGGGTGCAGAGTGTACATTAATGAGGAAACAATGAACTTTTTTTGAATTTCCCAAATGGCTGCAATGAAACAAAAAGTGAAAAATGTAAAGGGTCTGAATACTTTCCATTCCCACTGTATGGCTGGCTTCACACTGCAGTTTTTTCACTGATCAGTGTCCATCCAGTTTGTGTGCCAAAACCAGGAGAGGAACCGAGAGGAACTTGCAGAGAAAAAGTATAATTGAAAGATTGACACCTGTTCTGAGTTTTGGAGACACTCCTGGTTTTGGCACACAAACTGGATGGACACTGATCAGTGAAAAACTGCAGTGTGAAGCCAGCCTATGTCTTATTCCAGAGAAATCCACATTTTTCTTAATATGTGGATCTAAGGTCCTTAATCAGTTAAGATCTAAGGGCCAGACATCGATGTCCCTGAAAATCTGCCTCCAGGGATTAATATAAATGAAAGGCAGTGGCGTAACTACCGCGGTTGCAGCGGTCGCGGCTGAGACCGGGCCCGCCCCCTGGGGGGGGGCCCGTGCCCCGTGCTTCCAGCTGCCCGCCGCGACCGCGATAGCGCTGACCGAGGAGTGGAGGGAGGACGGGAAGTGAGAGAAGCCTCACTTTCCGCAGCTGTGCCCGCCCCTCCTCTAGTCTGTGAAGAAGCCGGCAGGCGGCAGACAGGTACTCGCGCTAGAACCCCTTCCCCCCCCCCTATCCCACCCAAGGGGCCCCCGGAGGTGCAGGGCGCCAAACCCTGCGACTGCTGCGCCTGCTTTAAATGGATGTGCGTCTCTCAGGACGCACATCCATGTCACTGCACGGCGGGTCTGCAGGCGGCCGATTGCGGTCGCCAAAAGACTGGCAGGCGCGACAGCTTTAAAATTCCCGCGGCTGCTGCTGGTGCTGCACTGTTATGAGGTCATGTGACCTCCTCATAGACAGGACGCAGGCAGCTGCCGGCAGGAGCGGTGACAGTGAGTTCCTGAAGGAACTTTCCTCTTTGCTCCCCTGGGCTCTGGGTTGGATTACATGCTGTAGTTACCTCCTGAATGGCTGCACTGTACCTGCTGATCTGGTGGAGGGCTCTGTTACCAGCCTGTTACCTGGGGCAAGGTAATCCATGGCAGGGCAGTGCTGGGCACAGTGCCCCATTCCTTATGGCTATCCCCCAGCTTGTGTCTGCAGGGCACTGGCCAGAGCTGGGGGATGGATGGCCACTGTGGACTGTGATCTACAGCTCTGTAGTGTGAGTGTGAGTGTGTGTGTGTGTGTGTGTGTGGGGAGTGTGTGTGTGTGGGAGTGTGTGTGTGTGGGAGTGTGTGTGTGGGAGTGTGTGTGTGTGTGTGTGGGAGTGTGTGTGTGTGTGTGGGAGTGTGTGTGTGTGGAAGTGTGTGTGTGTGTGTGGGAGTGTGTGTGTGTGTGTGGGAGTGTGTGTGTGTGTGTGTGGGAGTGTGTGTGTGTGTGTGTGTGAGTGTGTGTGGGAGTGTGTGTGTGTGGGAGTGTGTGTGTGTGTGTGTGTGGGAGTGTGTGTGTGGGAGTGTGTGTGTGTGTGTGGGAGTGTGTGTGTGTGTGTGGGAGTGTGTGACACAAACATCTCTGAAAAAAAAAAACACTTTAAGGCCCCTTTCACATCAGCATTTTGCTGATGTCTGCGGCCAATCCGGCAGGTGGCGCCGCATCTGCCGGATCTGCCACCTAACTGACGCACTTGCGTTTCGGATCTGGCAAGCCCCATGTATTCTCTAGGAGGCTTGCGGTCTGGTGTGTCAAGTGCGGTTACGCCGGATCCGGCACTTGCGGCCACGAAAAAAAAAAGCTGCAATCAGTGATTTTTTTTTTTTGCGGCCGCAAGTGCCGGATCTGCTGCATCCGGCAGAACCACACTTGCTGCACTGGACCACAAGCCTCATAGAGAATACATGAGGCTTGCCAGATCCGAAAACGCAAGTGCGGCGCCACCTGCCGGATCGGCCGCAAACATCAGCAAAACGGTGATGTGAAAGGGGCCTTAAAGTGTTTTTCTTCAGAGAAGTTTTGATAGGGCTATGAGGCTGGATTATATTTGCAGGACTATGAGGCTGCACTATATTATCTGGAGAGCTATCACGCTGCATTATATTATCTGTAGAGCTATGACACTGCATTATATTATTTGTAGGGCTATGAGGCAGCATTATATTATTTGTAGGGCTATGAGGCTGCATTATATTATTTGGAGAGCTATGACGCTGCATTATATTATCTGTAGGGTTATGAGGCTGCATTATATTATCTGAAGGCCTAGGACGCAGGAATGTATTATCTGGAGAGGTATGTCGCTGTATTATATTATCTGTAGGGCTATGAGGCTGCATTATATTATCTGGAGGGCTATGAGGCTACATTATATTATCTGGAGAACTATGATGCATTATATTATCTGGAGAGCTATGACGCTGCATTATATTATCTAGAGAGGTATGACGCTGCATTATATTAGCTGTAGGGCTATGATGCTGCATTATATTATATGGAGGGCTATGAGGCTGCATTATAGTATATGAAGGGCTAGGAGACTGCATTATATTATTTGGAGGGCAATGAGGCTGCTTTATATTATATGGAGGGCTATGAGGCAGCATTATATTATATGGATGGCTATGAGGCTGCATTATTCTATGTGGAAGGATATGAGGCTGCATTTTACTATATGGAAGGCTATGAGGCTGCGTTATACTATAATGGAACACCATATATACCATGATAAGGGCATATTCCAGGAGGAGGACCATATATAGCAGGATGAGGGACATTAATACTTAATGAAGGGGAAAGGGGTCAATTTGTGAGTCTATATAGGATTTAGAACGTTATATAGGGCCCATACATCTGACTAATGTGGGCGCGCGAGGAAAGGGGGGGGGGCCCGGTCCAAATTCGCACCGGGGCCCTTCAGACTCTAGTTACGCCACTGATGAAAGGGACGTCTCCAGTGTGACACATGTAATGACTGACAGTCTACTCTCATCACATAGCTCGGCAGCGAGATCAGGAGAGCAGACTGTCAGTCATTACATGTCTCACACTGGTAACTCCCCCACTCAACTATATCAGTCTCTAAAGGGTACATGCATTTTCACCTTTAAAGCTGCAGGTAAGATTGTGGTAAATGTTCTCATGCGAAAGAATCAGGCCGACTATGCTAATGACACTGATCAAATTCAGATCAGAGATTGATCGGAGTGCCAGCTTTCTGTGATCCGATTCTTTCAGATGAGAGAATCAGAGCACACTGTCAGGAGAAGAAAGAGGACAACATTTCTCCATCTTCGCCATTGCAGGAGTCCATAGAAATTGGACTTTGATGTCTTCCGAGTGCAGTTGTTAAGCTGGTCACTCGCACGCCTTCTAAGCGCCCCCAATTCACAATGTGTTGTGCTCTGCTCGACCCAGTACCTGACCATCGATCTGAGTTGCCTTGTGCTGTTTATCATCCATAGGGGAACACAGCTAAATGTATCTACACTGTTGTGCAGAGATCTGCTTCCCAGCCTATCATCTGTTAGCAGGTGATATATTAGGCGACTCCATCCTCCATTCCTCGACCGAATGTTGGATCCTAGCCTACTAACACAATCATGGCTTGTTTACCCAACTTGACTGACCTCTATGATCCTGACCTCGGCTATATGTATCAAACTTGTGCTCCTTGCCATGACTTCGGATTGTCTGACCACACCTGTCTTCATCCTTATGTACCTTGTCCCTGAACCTCTGACCCTCTAGTCGGCTGCTGCCCCTGGAGTGGTATATGGTGTCTACTGGCAGCACAGACCGACTATCATCACCATCACAGGCTCTCGTCAAAACCCATATAATCAATACAGGATTAACCTTGTACTCGATAAATTTATTTGTACAATTAAAAATCCAGAGAGGATTATTGATATAGTGAAACAGTGATGACGCACAATGAAAACCCACCCCCAAGCACAAAGTAGGACAGACAATAAGTCTACTAAATCACAGGATGTTGGGGATCACAATGGGTTAATGTGTTAGCAGAATGATAGTTGGTACTGTTTGATTAGGGTCAGATAGGGGTATGCCTATCCTGTTCGCACCTCATTAGGACCTTGGACAGCGGATTTGGGTTGTGACCTATAGACATAGGAGCAGATAAAAGGTACATAACATCACTATAAAAACACAGTGTAGATATACCCACAACACCTTTGTGGTCTAGCCTTGGTTATTGACCTGGAGACACATTGTGTCCAGGCATACCCCTGCCTGACCCTATTCAAACAGTACCAACTATCATTCTGCTAACACATTAACCCATTGTGATCCCCAACATCCTGTGATTTAGCGGACTAATTGTTTGTCCTGTATTGTGCTTGGGGGTGGGTTTTCATTGAGAGTCATCACATTTTCACTATATCACTAATCCTCTCTGGATTTTTAATTGTACAAATAAATTTATCGAATAAAAGGTTAATCTTGTATTGATTATATAGCTCAGATTGGATAACTTGGATTCTATAATTCGGTGAATTTCTATTCAAAACCCAGTAAATAGGCAGCCACACCCCTCCGGGGTAAGCCCGGGTCATGGTGCAGTGTGCCCATAGCCCCAGCATTAAAGCAGTCTAATAATTTCCACACACCCATAGAATTGAATGGGTACGCTGCCACTAACAGTATGCTGTGCTTGCTTTCTTATGTTAAATCAGCATGAGAAAAAAACGCTGGTTGGTACATCCCCATGGTTTAACACTAGAACGAGGGCTACCCAATAAAACATCAGATAGCACTTATCCGTGTTATACAGTCATGTGAGCATGCTCAGTACACTAAAACTGCTGTGTGCCGTCTAATTACACTTCCGCAATGTACAGTTAGGGCCAGAAATATTTGGACAGTGTCACAATTTTCGCGAGTTGGACTCTGCATGCCACCACATTGGATTTGAAATGAAACCTCTACAACAGAATTCAAGTGCAGATTGTAACGTTTAATTTGAAGGGTTGAACAAAAATATCTGATAGAAAATGTAGGAATTGTACACATTTCTTTACAAACACTCCACATTTTAGGAGGTCAAAAGTAATTGGACAAATAAACATAACCCAAACAAAATATTTTTATTTTCAATATTTTGTTGCGAATCCTTTGGAGGCAATCACTGCCTTAAGTCTGGAACCCATGGACATCACCAAACGCTGGGTTTCCTCCTTCTTAATGCTTTGCCAGGCCTTTACAGCCGCAGCCTTCAGGTCTTGCTTGTTTGTGGGTCTTTCCGTCTTAAGTCTGGATTTGAGCAAGTGAAATGCATGCTCAATTGGGTTAAGATCTGGTGATTGACTTGGCCATTGCAGAATGTTCCACTTTTTTGCACTCATGAACTCCTGGGTAGCTTTGGCTGTATGCTTGGGGTCATTGTCCATCTGTACTATGAAGCGCCGTCCAATCAACTTTGCAGCATTTGGCTGAATCTGGGCTGAAAGTATATCCCGGTACACTTCAGAATTCATCCGGCTACTCTTGTCTGCTGTTATGTCATCAATAAACACAAGTGACCCAGTGCCATTGAAAGCCATGCATGCCCATGCCATCATGTTGCCTCCATCATGTTTTACAGAGGATGTGGTGTGCCTTGGATCATGTGCCGTTCCCTTTCTTCTCCAAACTTTTTTCTTCCCATCATTCTGGTACAGGTTGATCTTTGTCTCATCTGTCCATAGAATACTTTTCCAGAACTGAGCTGGCTTCTTGAGGTGTTTTTCAGCAAATTTAACTCTGGCCTGTCTATTTTTGGAATTGATGAATGGTTTGCATCTAGATGTGAACCCTTTGTATTTACTGTCATGGAGTCTTCTCTTTACTGTTGACTTAGAGACAGATACACCTACTTCACTGAGAGTGTTCTGGACTTCAGTTGATGTTGTGAACGGGTTCTTCTTCACCAAATAAAGTATGCGGCGATCATCCACCACTGTTGTCATCCGTGGACGCCCAGGCCTTTTACAGTTCCCAAGCTCACCAGTCAATTCCTTTTTTCTCAGAATGTACCCAACTGTTGATTTTGCTACTCGAAGCATGTCTGCTATCTCTCTGATGGATTTTTTCTTTTTTTTCAGCCTCAGGATGTTCTGCTTCACCTCAATTGAGAGTTCCTTTGACTGCATGTTGTCTGGTCACAGCAACAGCTTCCAAATGCAAAACCACACACCTGGAATCCACCCCTGACCTTTTAACTACTTCATTGATTACAGGTTAACGAGGGAGACGCCTTCAGAGTCAATTGCAGCCCTTAGAGCCAATTGTCCAATTACTTTTGGTCCCTTGAAAAAGAGGAGGCTATGCATTACAGAGCTATGATTCCTAAACCTTTTCTCCGATTTGGATGTGGAAACTCTTATATTGCAGCTGGGAGTGTGCACTTTCAGCCCATATTATATATATAATTGTATTTCTGAACATGTTTTTGTAAACAGCTAAAATAACAAAACTTGTGTCACTGTCCAAATATTTCTGGCCCTAACTGTATATACATACATTGTGGAAGTGAAATTTAGTTAAAGAAAGGCTTATGTGACAACCCGATCAGCTGATCGGTCACATGATCGCTCAGCTGATCGGGTTGCCCAGGCGATGCTAGGTCATTCAGTCGCAGGAGCGAGCAACACAGCACGGGACACCGCCGGAGAGGTGAAAATCACGGACCCGGACACAGACATAGCATCAGGAGGTCACCTCCGATGCTGTCCGTTCCTGTCCATGGGGTCCTACAAAAAGTAGGATCCCATGGACAGGAAAAAAATGTGATGTGAAAGCAGCCTAAGATTTCTTCACATAGATTATATCTCATGCCCATTTCTCATGGCCTAATGTGAATCTCGAGGCAAAAAATATGGACCCTACACAATCTGTCAATGCCCAAGCAGTGTCAGATTTTGCATTGACACACCCTGTTAAAAGGAACCAACCAGCAGGATTTAGGGCTATAAAGTGAAGCCAATCCCTTGCAGGCACTGGGATACTGACTGCAATCATACCTTTGCTTCAATGATTACATGTATGATTGCAGAGAAAAGTGTTATCAATTACCGGGAAAACTGTGCAGCAAATTAGCATCTGACATCGTGCATGGTGATAGCACAATGTCAGGCTCCTATGTGGCTGCAGGCTTCACCGGCTTCTTACTGCTTCTCCGGTCACCGGAGTGCAGGACAAGGCCCCACCCCCTCCAGTCTGCGATTCCCTGATCTCCTCTCCTGGATGTTCCTGCTGTCTGTGTCTGTGAGGAGACAGGGGACGCGCAAACTGGGGGGATGAGGCCTTGTCCTGCACTCCGGTGACCAGAGAACCAGTGAGAAGCCGGTGAAGCCAGCAGGCACGCAGACCAGGGGAGGAAAGGAGTGCTGAGCTCAGCCACATAGGAGCCTGACATTGTGCTATCACCATGCACGATAGCAGGTGTCCTGGGGCTGGTATATAGTGACAGGGAGGGAGAGAGAGAGGGCAGAAAGTGAGGGGAGGAAGAGAGGGAGGGGGAAAGGTTTGGCTTAAAGCAAACAGGGGAGTAATAGAAAGAAACCCAACCACTCATAGTCACGCTGTACTGCACTTATGCTAATACACTGCACTGTTTTTTCCGGTGTCACATCGCCATTGGACTCGGTGGCTGGTGTTCCTGCCTCGGCCACTGGGTGGCGTCGGATTCCTTCAGCAGATGGTGTCGGTGATAGGAGGGCCATGCCCTCATATGGACCTGCTCCTTCGACGTCTGCCTCTGTCGCTGGACGCCGCCGTGTTTCTCCTGTGGGTGATGTTGGTTGCAGTAGAACGGGTCCTGCAGAGGTGTCTGATAGGCGCAGCCTTCGTTCTTCTGTCAGAAGTGGAGTGGTTGGTGCCAGTCGTGCATCACCATCTGGCCTGGTTCTAGGGGCGGTCTGGATCATCAGGCTGTGATCTCCAACCTATGGAGGGTAATCGTGCCCTTCAAGGGTCTCAGGGTTTCTCGGGGTGCTGCCTTACCAGCAGCTCAGCCTCACAGCGGATGGTAGTTACACCCGGCAATTGATAACACTTTTCTCTGCAATCATACACGTAATCATTGAAGTAAAGGTATAATTTCACTCAGTATCCCATTGCCTAGAAGACACTGCTTTCACTTTATAGCTCTAAAACCTGCGGGTTGGTTGCCTTTAATAATCAGAATGGTGATGCCCATTTGTCAATGTATTCCTACATTACCAAGAGCCATAAAAGAGGTACAGCACAAAACACAAAGATCCCCACAACAGTTTTCTTAAAGGAGGACGCAATTATCTTTTGAGATAATAATGAATTTCCAAGACGAGATGAGTGAGCAGACAGGTCCTCAATGAAACTGAGCAATTCGCAGTTGTAAAATTAATCCTATACTTTGCCCAAACGTTACGTCCACATCTTTGTAATCTTCTAAATATAATTTTTTCACATTTACCATTTCTTGCTAATAATTTTAGAAACTACTATATGTATAACATGGAGAAGATGAGATTTGCAGCAATGTGCACCTTTCAGAGATCCAGAGCTGGCGGCTGCATGCCCCCAAGCACATCATTGTGACTACATTGACACTTGGAGATGAAGGATTAATTACACATTCATGCTGGTGAATATGTACTTACGGTATATACTCCACACAGCCTTACCATGATGGGAAGGTGCACATGTCCTCCAAGTAGCCAGCTGAACCCATTAGAATAGGGACGAGGTGATGTCTGCGGGGAGTTCATCCATCTATGAATACGGGGCGGCTTGTTATTGGATGGTGATTAGGACTATTGTGATGACAATCACAGCAAAACAAACCGCAGATCACTAATGGAAAGACTCCGATGTCAGACTGGAGTGGAGGACCCGTGTCTCCGGGGCACGTCATCACATCTAGCCTCCGATCAGAACCCCAACACCGAGCCGTGCTCAAGCTGGACAGATATTTACCAGACAATACAATACCCACTGACCCAAATTGTTCCTCCTTATAAAGGTAACAGCCCAGAAAACTGGCGCTTTTGCAGTTTCTGCTAAGTATCCAGTGATGAAATGTAAGGAATTGAAGGATTTGTGGCACTAGAACGGTAACTGCGAATGCCAATGTAACAAATAAAGACAATCGCATGCACAAGTATTCGTACCATGCTTGTTTATGGCAAGCCAAAAGCATAGGAAATTATTGATTGATTGATGCGGGTCACACACATCAACCATAATAAAGGAGTCCTGTTTTCCATCTGGGAATGGAGAGATGATTGAGCATGTGCGTCGCTCCTCATTCACTTTTATACGAGTTCAGAAAATTTCCATAGAGTGGAATAAAAGTTGAGCTGTTCGTGCACAACTAAAATCAGCGCGGATATGATCAACTCTCCATTTCCTGAAGCCTAAGAAAGGGCCCCACTTGTAAAAGGGGGCAATCATGAGAGTGTAGAGTGCACCCACAGCGCAAACCTAACACTGGCTCATAGTTCATCCCTGACGCCAGCACGCTGCGCAACCCTGAGTAAGACAACCCCTATATAAGGAGCGGTTCTGCAGATAATGACTACAGACCATTTCTCTGTTCTCATCTTTTTGGCTGTTGTTTTCGTCACTTCGTCACTTTTGCATTTTATCATTGCTCTCACCCCTAGAGGTAGGATGAGGTGGTGTCTACAACCCAGAGACGTTGCTCAGGTAGTGCAGATCATCCAGTATGGCATATCAACGCGAGCTGTGGCAAGAAAAATACCTGTGTCTGTAAGCACAGTGTCCAGAGCATAGAGCAGATACCAGGAGACAGGCCAGTATGTTAGGAGATGTGGAGGGGGCCATAGGAGCAGGATAATCCAGTAGCAGGATTTATACCTCCTCCTTTGTGCAAGGAAGAACAGGAGGAGAGTTGCCCAAAAGGAACCCAGGGCCCACTGCACCTGCATATGGTCTCACAAAGGGTCTAATGATATCATCCCAATACCTAAAAGCACTCAGGGTACCTCTGGTTAACACATGGAGGTCTGTGGGCCCTCCATAGAAATGCCTCCCCACACCATTACTGATCCACTGCCAAATCGGTCATGCTGGAGCATGTTGCAGGCAGCAGAACGTTCTCCACGGACTCACATCTGTCACATGTGCTCAGTGTGAACCTGCTCTCCTCTGTGAAAGGCACAGTGCGCCAATGCTGAATCTGCCAATCTTCGTGTTCTCTGACAAATGTCTACCGCCCTGCATGGTATTGGGCTGTAAGCACAACACCCAATTGTGGACATCGGGCCCTCACACCACCCTCATGGAGTCTGTTTCTGACAGTTTGAGCAGACACTTGGATATTACTGGCCTGCTGAAGGTCTTTTTGCAGGGCTCTGGCATTGCTCCTCCTTACACAAAGGAGGAGGTAGCGTTCCTGCTGCTGGGTTATTGCCTATATTCCTACGGTCCCCTCCACTGTACTGTCCCGTTTCTGGTATCTGCTCCATGCTCTGGACACTGTGCTGACAGACACAGCTACCCTTTTCTCCACAACTCACATTGATGTGCCATCCTGTATGAGCTGCACTAGGTGAGCAACCTCTGTGGGTTGTAGACACCGCCACATGCTACCTCTAGAAGTGAGAGCACTGACAAAATGTGAAAGTGACCAAAACAACAGCCAAAAAGGATGAGAACAGTGAAATGGTCTGTGGTCACCCCTGCAGAATCGCTCCTTTATAGGGCGGGGGGGGGGGGGGGGGGGGGGGGGGGTCTTGCTCCTATTATTTTTACGTGTTGTTTTCTCCATTTGCAAAACAGCACGAGAATTGATTCACAGTCCGTGTTGCTTCATAACTGGACAGGTTGATTTCACTGAAGTGTGATTGACTTGCAGTTACATTGTGGTGTTTGTGTTCCCCTTATTATTTTGAGCAGTGTAGGTCTTGCTATCTGAGGATGTGACAGTCTGTATCTGACCGGTGAAGCCCTGACTGCGGCAATCTTAGGATTTCTCTTAAGGTCTTAAGCTTTGCTCCTGGACCTTACAGAAGTTACTGTAAAGCCATGCTGCCTACCTACAATAAATGGCTACTAGATTCCGAAAAAAGTCCGGGGAAAAAACGTCTGCAACCATCATGCGGGTTGTGGTAACAAGCTCTTCATATTGTGCCGGGGTCCAGGTGAATCCGCACCGTCTGCCCCCTCTATAGTCAGGGCCTGGGCTCCGGGACAGATTTAGTCTCACTTCCCAGTAACTTTATTAAACATTAGTAACCAGAATTACATATTATCAGCTGCGGACGGCAGTCAGTTACCATAGAAACTCATCAAGATAATGATCCGCCTGGGAAAAAGAAGAGTCGCTGATGTCTGAATCTAACGCTTCCAATCAGCCCTGGGTCACGGAAAATCATGCAGAGGGGGATGTAGAGATATTCCCACCAATTACTAGGCCAGGTCCTGTAACAATCAGAGTCTGTCAGTCTCGAGGGGGAAATAGATGACAAAAAAAACTAGTCGCCATAGTTTAGCGCTACACCCAAGAAGCGAGTGACTGAAGCAAAGACCGCACTCACCGCGTCCTGTACCATTCCTTGGTCACAAATGTCGATCTGTGCAACTAATAGAACGAAAAAATGGCCTCAGGACTGTCAGGATCTCTGCTTGCTGGTCCGGCACTTTTTCTTGCACTCGATCATCTCATTCGGCAAGAAGAAAGGTGCAAAGAAAATCAGAATTACCGTCCACACGGTAAACTCTGAGCCGCCACATCTCTCAGCTCAAGTGTTCGTACAGCAGGTCTTTCTGTATCAGTAAAGGGTTAATACCTTATGGACATAACTGTGTAATTTTTATTATTATTACTATTATTATTATTTAGATTTTATGACAGATACAAGTTTTTAAGTCCTAAAAGGACATTTGGACATCATAGAAAAGGGTTCATCTTCCCAGGACCCCCTCCTACTGAAGGGGTTTTCTCACATTTCCCCTCAGGTGTGCTGGCTCCTGGTTTCTTGAATGGTGGGATGGGGTGGTGAACACTTAAAGATTAAAGCCACGTGCTCACATTGAGTATTTGGTGACTTTTTTACCTCAGTGTTTGTAGCTAAAACCAGGAGTGGAACAACGAGAAAAAGTGTAATAGAAACACGTCACCACTTCTGTATTTATCACCCACTGCTGGTTTTGGCTACAAATACTGAGGTAAAAATCTCACCAAATACTCAACGTGTGAACATTGCCCAAGACTCAAGGCTTCAGACTTCAAGGTCATGTGCATACATTGAGTATTTGGTGAGATTTTTACCTCAGTATTTGTAGCCAAAACCAGAAGTGGAACAATCAGAGGAAAAGTATAATAGAAACACTTTTAAGGGGAAGTATTGATTACCAACTTGTTATAAAAAAATATAGAATCTTTATTGAAATTCTTAAAATATCAAACAATCCAATTCACATTTATAGACAAACATCAAATCTTAAGATCACTTTTCTTGTAGGTACAAACTCATATTTGACAGGTACAATATTTAACTAACCCTCAGTAACTGGACCCTACCTTACAATGGAGGATTTTGCACCTTACTTTTTTTTGGGTGCCCCCATTCACCGTCGGCTCTCCCTAGAGAACTCTCCTTAAAGAAAAGGTCAAAGAGTATTGTAATGGCGTATAGACCGCCTGTACTCCAGAAAAGGAATTGCTTCTGTTATATCCACATTTAAATATGTGTCAAATATGTGTTTGTACCTATCAGAAAAGTGATTAAGATTTGATGTTTGTCTACAAATGTGGAGATAACAGAAGCAATTCCTTTTCTGGAGTACAGACGGTCTATACAGACAGTTGAAAGGCAATACATTTGAGGACTATATTCCTCAAGTTAAGTCCTGCCTTTGAAAAGATTATCTTACTACCCTTTACAATACTGTTTGACCTTTTCCTTAGGGAGAACCGACGGTGAATGGGGGCACCCAAAAAAAGTAAGGTGCAAAATCCTCCATTGTAAGGTAGGGTCCAGTTATAGAGGGTTAGTTAAACATTGTACCTGTCAAATATGTGTTTGTACCTACCAGAAAAGTGATTTTAAGATTTGATGTTTGTCTATTAATGTGAATTGGTTTGTTTGATATTTTAAGACTTTCAATAAAGATTCTATATTTTTTTATAAAAAGTTGGTAATTCCCTTAAAACTATAATAGAGATTACCTCCTAATTATTTAAACTTACTGTAAATTTAAAATATAATAGAAACACATCAACAGTTCTGTATTTATCACCCACTGCTGGTACAAATAAGGAGATAAAAAAAACTTGCCCAATACTGTGCATGTGGCCTAAGGCTGGTTTCACACTGCAGTTTTTTCCCTGATCAGGTTCCATCCAGTTTGTGTGCCAAAACCAGGAGAGTCTCTAAAACTCAGAACAGGTGTCAATCTTTCAATTATGGTTTTTCTCTGCAAGTTCCTCTCCTGGTTTTGGCACACAAACTGGATGGACACTGATCAGGGAAAACTCTGCAATGTGAAACTAGCATGAAGGCTACTTCACACACTACGATATCGTTGAACGATATCGTTAGCTATGTCACGTGACTGCGATCGTTTCGACATCGTTAGTGCGTTGTCACACGCATGGATATCGTTAACGATCTTAAATTTGGCAACGCGCCAGCTACCTTGAGAAGAACTAGTGAACGATGTTACAAAGCGGCAGGAATAGGAGAATTGTGAACGGCATTGTTTTAAAAAGGTGTCACACTGAACGATGTTGCTTGTTCACAGAACGTTAATTGGATGACGAACGATAGATTTGAGGTCAGGAGCTCAAATTTTTGATGATCCGACGACTTGTCGTTTCAAGATCGTATGTTTACACGCAATGATGCACAATCGACATCGTTCAAACGATCAAAAAAGCGTGACGTTTCAACGATATTGTTTAACGATATCGTAGCGTGTGAAGTAGCCTTAAGACTCCAGTCTTCAGACATTAAGACCATGTGCACACATTGAGTATTTGGTGGTATTCTGATTGTTCCACTCCTGGTTTTGTCTTACAAATACTGGAGGTAAAAAAAGTCATCAAACACTCACCGTGTGCACATGGCCTTAAAGTTTGAAGCCTTGAGCCTTAAAGGGCCCGTTATATGATACGATAGTTATCGATATCGTTGGTACGTCACGGGTTTTGGGGAGGAGAAACGATGTCGTTACGATGTCGTTGTGTGTGACATGTACAACCAACCAACGATAAGTAGGCTGATCGTTCATCGGAGGTTTTTGAACCGGACCTTAAACCAAACGATGATCGTCCGTCCAACCTGCAGCATCGGTGTGCATGACACCTTGATAACGATGTCGTTAACGATCTCACCTATTCTGAACTGAAGGATGTAGGCGGTTGTTGCGTCATTAAAGATATCTATATGTATGACATCTCACTAGCAATCACTGAATGACGTTCAAGCGATGTAGGTTAAGTCGGATCACTGATTGGATCGTTCGACCATTGAAGTGTGTAACGGGGCCTTTAGGCCAGTTTCACATCATGTTTTGTTCCTGTTCGAGGGGATTCTGTTTTTTGCAGGACTACACGGACAGAAACAGACAGGTCCGGATTTGTTACTCTGGATGCCATTTCTGTGTCCGGATCCGTGATTTTGACAGCTCTGGACACAGAAAGAGCTGGGAGGAGTCCGAGCCTGCAAAGCGCAGGCAAGTGGTGTCAGGGCTGACTTTCACTTTTGCAAAGTATCTACATACATTGTGAAAGGGAAAGCAATGGTTAAAAAAAAAAAAAAAAAAAAAAAAAAAGAAGAAGAAATGCTCACCTCTCCGCTGAGTGTCCCGCGATGCGAGGCGTCCTCCAATGGCCTGTCGGGGCCCTGGTGCAGCTGAACCAGCTGCACCACGGTAGGTCCGCCCCTGGCAGGACCATAATCAGCTGACTGGGTTGCCCTGCCCGCCCAATCAGCTGATGTGTCACATGGCAGCATCAGCTGAGTGGTGTAAACCGCTCAGCTGATGTGGTCATGTGACACATCAGCTGATTGGTTGCCTCGCCCGATCAGCTGATTAAGGTCCTTCAGCCATCGGAGGTGGATGCCGCGCATTGAGGGACACTCGGCAGAGAGGTGAGCATTTTTTTATTTTTAACACATTGCTGTATTTACAGTAATTTCACTTTAGCAGTGTACGTAGATAGTGTATGTAGATACACTGCTAAAGTGAAATTATGAGAACAGAGCAGTTTTAGTGTACGGAGTATGCTCAGTACACTAAAATCAGATCCTGGAAACGATTCTGTTTTTCCTGATTATCAGCTCCATAGACCCCCCCCATGTTATTTGAATTGGACAGCATCGGATTTGATGCTGTCCAATTGTGTCCGCTGTGCCCAAAATAGGAGCAGCCTCCAGTTTTGGGGACGTTAAAACAGCAGACACAATCGGATCCCTGCACTCGTGGATGGCCATTAAGGACCAATCCATGCCCATCTTTACCTATAGGGATACATGGGCAGCCAAAATCAGATCCATGGCTATCAGTTTTACAACAGATAGCGACGGATCCCCAAAAATCGTGACGTGAAGGGGGCCTAAGGCAATGTTCACAAGTTGACTATTTGGTGAGTTTTTTTTACCTCCATATTTGCATCCAAAACCAGGAGTGGGTGATAAATACAGAAGTGGTGACGTGTTTCTATTATACTTTTCCTCTGAGTGTTCCACTCCTGGTTTTGGCTAAAAATACTGAGGTAAAAAACTCACCAAATACTGAATGAAAATGTGTGACTAAAGCCTAACAGCGGCGATCGAAGCTCCATTCATTCCTGTCTAATCATTTCAATAAAGAAATAATACATATAAAAAAGTAAAACATACTTGCCATTGCAAAATACATAAAAATATTTTCATTGAAAAGACATTTTAACCCATATAGAAAGCACCATTAAGATAAAACCTAAAAAAAACAGAATTGCCTTTTTTCCAAGAAAAAATAAATGCATTAAGAAGTGTTGAAAATGTTTTATACAACACTAAATAGTGCCAATAAAAGCTTTAACATGCTACTTAAAAAAATAACAAGTCGTCACACAGCTCAAATGAACAAAAACTAAAAGTTACAAATGACAAAAAATAGTGACAAAAACAAGAAAATACATTAATGTTCAAAAGTTTGGGGTCAGCCAGACAATTTTGCATTTCCATGAAAACTCATACTTTTATTTATCAAATGAGTTGCAAAATGAACAGAAAATATAGTCCAGACATTGACAAGGTTAGAAATAATGAGTTTTATTTGAAATAATACTTTTCTCCTTCAAAATTGCTTTGCAGCAATTACAGCATTTCATGGCATTTTAAAATAGAGTGATAGCCTTCCTTATTCAAAATCCCTTTTACCTTGTACAAATCTCCCACTTTACCAGCATCAAAGCAACCCCAGACCATCACATTACCTCCACCATGCTTGACAGATGGCGTCAGGCCTCTTCCAGCATCTTTTCAGTTGTTTTGTGTCTCACAAATGTTCTTCTGTGTGATCCAAACACCTCAAACTTTGATTCGTCTGTCCATAAAACTTTTATTCCAATCTTCCTCTGCCCAATGTCTGTGTTCTTTTGCCCATATTAACCTTTTCCTTTTATTAGCCAGTCTCAGGTAAGGCTCTTTCTTTGCCACTCTGCCCTCAAGGCCCGCATCTCGAAGTTGCCTCTTCACTGTAGACGTTGACACTGGCGTTTTGTGGGTACTATTTAATGAAGCTGCCAGATGAGAAGCTGTGCGGTGTCAATTTCTCAAACTAGAGACTCTAACGTACTTGTCTTGTTGCTCAGTT
The DNA here is from genome assembly GCA_033576535.1 of Allobates femoralis. NCBI lineage: Eukaryota > Metazoa > Chordata > Amphibia > Anura > Aromobatidae > Allobates > Allobates femoralis. The sequence continues at coordinate 54,596,037 of JARQOC010000005.1, read as the reverse complement.
GTGCAGCGGGGCCTCCCACTTCTCTTTCTACTCTGGTTAGAGCCTGTTTGTGCTCTCCTCTGAAGGGAGTAGTACACGCCACTGTAGTAAATCTTCAGTTTCTTGGCAATTTCTTGCATGAAATAACTTTCACTGTCAAGTTTCACATGAAAGTTCTCTTTTTCTGGCCATTTTGAGAGTTTCATAGAACAAACAAATGTAATGCTCCAGATTCTTAACTAGCTCAAAGGAAGGTCAATTTTATAGCTTCTCTAATCAGCCAAACCGTTTTCAGCTGTGCTAACATACTTGTGCAAGGGTTTTCTAGGGTTTCCTACACATCCATTAGTCATCATACACAGTTAGCAATCACAATGAACCATTAAAACACAAGAGTGGTGGTTGTTGGAAATGGGCCTCTAAACACCTACGTGGATATTGCATTAAAACCCAAAAGTTTGCAGCTAGAATAGTCAATTACCACATTAACAATGTATAGAGTGTATGTCTTATTCATTTAATGTTAGCTTGATTAAAAAAAAAAAATGTGCTTTTCTTTAAAAAATGAGGACATTTCTAAATGACCCCACACTTTTGAACGGTAGTGTGTGTCTTTTTTTCAATGTGCTGAATTAATAATAGAAAACGTGCATCTTTGATATTGGCGTTACCTCACTAACCTATAGAATTATCTTTTACCGCCCAACAAATGTTGTAGATACAAATCTGTAACATAATGGCGGGGCGACATTTTGTCACAGTTTCATTTCTACTCATGTTTTTCACAACAGTATAAGGTAAAGTATAAATGGGGTTATTCAAACCAACAGCAAAAAAATGTTCCCATATGGCTTTAAAGAAAGAAAAGTGAAAAAAAAATGCTTTGGCTACTGACAGTAAGGGCGAAAAAGACCAAAGATGCTAAAGTGATCAAAAAAGAAAACTCACCAAGTTACGGTATTTTTCAGATTATAAGATGCACCTTTGTTCCCCCAAATTTTTGGATAAAGTGCATCTTATAACCTGAATCTACAGGTTTCTGTACTGGGGGGGGGGGGGCGGCAGCTCTGTAGCGGTGTCTGAGAGCTGGTGGAGGATGGCTGCGGGTTGCAGAGACAGCGGGAGATCATGTGCGCCCGCTCATTATACTCATTGCACCCGCCGCTGTCCAATTCTTAATGCAGAAACCGCGCTGGGAGATAGATGGGGAGGGTTGCATATTACATGAGCCTGCTCTCACTCCCCCATCCTGCATATGGCTCCCAGTGATGATACATAGTCCCACACCTTGGAAATGGCCCCCCATCCTGCACTCCTCCCCCTCCATCACTCTATATGTCCCCATGCTGGCGCAATAAAATGATAAACAGCTAATAACTTGCCTTCCACCGCTCCATGCTCACGGCTCACCGCTTTCTTTCTGACCCTGTGCTTGACATCTTCTGATCATGTGACCGGGACACACAGGGATAAGGTCCTCGCTGTATGCCCCAGTAAAACGATAGGATACTGAGCAGCACAGACACAGGAAGAAAGTGGTGAGCCGTGAGCATGGAGCGGTGGAAGGCAAGTTATTAGCTGTTTATTATTTTATTGCGCCATATAACTATAACTGTACCCCATAAGATCCAGAGTGGATTTCCAGACATTTTCTATATTACCACATGCCCACATCATGTGGATCAGATCCGAATGCATTTAAATAAGAAAACTAAATAAATTTGCCTCTCTTACGCGGTACTTGCCCTAAGTTCCCTCTACGAGACCCAACTTGTAGGTGCAGACACAGTTTAAATCAATACACCAAGGAGCACTGATGGAAAACAGTCATTGGTCCTTTATTGCCACCTGGTGGTGAAAGATGAGCACTGCCGCTGGACAATGGAAAACCTTTACTACATGGAATAAGTGTCACAAAAAAAAGGATATTACAGTGGAACAAGTAAGCTAAAGAAAAAAACTTACTGCATGTGTGTAATAGTAAAAAAAAATAAAATAAAAAAAAAATTACTTTCTTTCTCTAAACATAAATAGCACAGATTTGTTCACAGATCAAACTGCACCAATTTTGTTTGCTTTCAGATTCCCAGAATCAATTAAAAAAAAAATGTATATGCAGGAATCTCACGCGTCTGTGTTTCGCGCCCCGTGCATGAACCACAATTTCCCGCTGTGGGGTTCCTGACTCCAGCTGGACGGCCTCATGGGTGCCATATAAGTTGTTCGGTTCGGGATCAGGAGACCCATGTCCCGTCCAGATAGTGAGCTCTTGTGAATGTCGGACATGTATTTATGGAATATCCATATGCTGGAAACCACTACAGTTTACGTATCTCCTATAGACCATATGACTCCCTTTACACTTCCGTGTCTCCAGTATATGTAGTGTCCATTTGCTCACGTACTGGAGAAACGTATACTAATTAAAATCAATGGGGATCTTTACACCTATATGTTTTCAAACAGACCCTGTGTACCACGGGACACGGCAGCACGGATGACAAACATACCGCACAAGAAAAAGGAAAGGAAGGACAGATTTTACAGTTATTTGCCAAATAAAGAATATTTATATTTAAAAACATGGTATTGCCAGGGTGGGAAGGTCATCGTTATACACCCCTTCCCAGCCTAAAAATACCAGCCCACAGCGGCCTCAGATTAGACACATGCATTAGATGCACCAATCCTGGCGCTTCACCCCGGCCCTGGTGCAGTGGCAATCTGGGTAATGGTTTATGGGGTTGATGTCAGCTGAGTAATGTCAGCTGACAACAAGCCATGGTATTAGTAAAGGAGAGGTGTCTATCAGATACCTCCTGTTATGATCGCATCAGGCAAGCATGGGGGAGTGGACCCACTGAACCACAAAGGGAGGTGTGGCAGCTGACCCCCAGGGCAGGGACAAACCCAGGCACAGAATCAAGTATAGGCAGGTACAGCCGGGGCAGTCGTGGCAGACAGGGAGGCAGGCACAGTCACTGGTGTAGGCAGGTACAGCTGGGGCAGTCGTGGCAGACAGGGTGGCAGGCACAGTCACTGGTGTAAGGAGGGGATAGCTGGTACCGAGGGCACAGCAGGAATAAGTAGGAATGCGAAGGCTGGTCACAGGGAAACAGGTAGCGGGCACAGGACCTAACAACTTGCTAGACAAAATTGACTAACAACTAAAATTGAGTGCTTATCAGGCAACTCCCATATTTGGTGGATGCTTTACATAGCCAGTGCCTCTCAGCCATTGATTGAAGGGCCCTTCCAGGTAATGATGCACTGGCCCTTTAAATGGAGGACAGGAGTGCTGACCCACAGATGTGCACAGACCCTGAAAGGTGGAGACAACAGCAGAGTGCGTGAGGCCGAGGAGGCAAAAAGCATGGCAGCAGTGGTGAGTAATTCAGTGTCCCCACGCTGCTCTGTCTCTGCCAATGCAACAGGAATGTCATAGGACCTTCATGCGGAGTACTTTGGACCAGCTTGAGATTTTTTGGAGGAGACTAAATTGTTGAATGAGAGCCTGTCTCATCTTTATTTTGTTAATTCTCTCTCTTTATGTCTCTCAGGTTCACTTTTGTGGACTACTTCGGATTCGTTGGACAACATTGGATCTTAATGGCTTTTTTTTTTTTTTTTTTAAATACCTGGTAAGGGAACTCTGGAGTCGGGGAGTGTTTTGTGAAACAACATTTTTATGGTTCATTTGCCTTTTAACTTGCTTGGTTAGCAAAGGGAGGTATCTGATAGACACCTCTCCATTACTAACACCAAGGCTTGATGCCAACTGACATTACACAGCTGACATCAACCCCATAAACGATTATCCTGATGGCAACTGCACCAGGGAAATGGAGAAGAGCCGGGGTGAGGCACCAGGATTGGCATATCCAATGGAAGTGCCAAATCTGGAGTGTCTGCGAGCTGGTATTTTTAGGTTGATAAAAACATTGTTTCAGTATGATGCGTTTTTTTCCAGTAAGTGTCACACGGAGTTCCGAATTATTATGCAAATTGGTTTTAAGTGTTATAGGTTTTTTTTTGTTTTTTTTCAATGAAACCCATTGATGGTATTGTGTCTCAGGGTTATTTGGATCATTGAAATCAATCTCAGATACCTGTGATAATTAGTTTGGCAGGTGAACCCAATAAAAGGAAAACTGGGTGTTCCACAATATTATGCAGGCCACAGTTTTCAAGTAACATGGGACAGAAAAAGGATGTCTCTGCTGCCGAAAAGCAACAAATAGTGCAATGCCTTGGACAAGGGATGAAAACATTTGATATTGCACGAAAACTTAATCGTGATCATTGTATTGTGAAGAGATTTGTGGTTGATTCTGAGCACAGATGTGTTCGTGCAGATAAAGGCAGAATGAGGAAGGTTTCTGCCAGGGAAGTTCATCAGATTAAGAGAGCAGCTGCTAAAAAGGCCTTACAAACCAGCAAACAGATATTTGAAGCTGCTGGTGCCTCTGGAGTCCCTCGAACCTCAAGGTGTAGGATCCTTCAAAGGCTTGCTGTGGTGCATAAACCTACTATTCGGCCACCCCTAAACAGTGCTCACAAGCAGGAACAGTTGCAGTGGGTCCAGATATACATGAAGACTAATTTTCAAACAGTCTTGTTTACTGATGAGTGCCGAGCAACCCTGGATGGTCCAGATGAATAGAGTAGTGGATGGTTGGTGGATGCCACCGTGTCCCAACAAGACTGCGATGTCAGCAATGAGGTGGAGGAGTTATGTTTTGGGCTGGAATCATTGGGAAACAGCTGGTAGGCCCGTTTAAGGTTCTTGAAGGTGTGAAAATTACCTCTGCAACGTATATAGAGTTTCCAACTGAGAAATTTCTTCCATGGTACAAAAAGCAAAAACATCCTCATGCATGGCAATGCACCATCTCATGCTGCAAAGAATACCTCTGTGCCATTGGCTGCTATGGGCATAAAAGGAGATAAACTCATGGTGTGGCCACCATCTTCCCCTGACCTCAACCCTATAGAGAACCTTTGGAGTATAATCAAGCAAAAGATCTATGAGGGTGGGAGGCAGTTCACATCAAAACAGCAGCTCTGGGAGGCTATTCTGACATCATGCAAAGAAATACAAGCAGAAACTCTCCAGAAACTCACAGGTTCAATGAATGCAAGAATCGTGAAGGAGATATCAAAGAAGGGTTCCTATGTTAACATGTAACTTGGCCTGTTAGGGTGTTTTGGAGCTAAATAGCTTTTTATTTCAGTGAATGTGACCTCCTAATGCTGCAAATTCAACAAATGAGCATTTTCAGTTCTTTCAAACATATCAAATGTTTAGAAACTCTACTGTGCCTAATAATTTGGAACAGTGCATTTAGAGTTTTTTTAATTTTGAAAATTATACTGTTATTATTGGGAGGTTTCTTCACTAAAATTTGATGTATACTCTAATGGGTGATGACTTATTGCACCGACCATTTAGAAAAATCAGAGAAACAGAACATTTGCATAATAATTTGAAACACAGTGTATATATAACTAGGTCACAATGACATCATAGGGAGTTGCTCTAATTAAGATGGAGAGTTGCTTCCCAAAGCAAATGTTGATCAATGTCTGAATGCAAATAGAGAATTCCAGACTGTACTTCCGCCCTTTTATTACATTTAGTATAATAACTAATGAGATGAAAATATAAAAATATTACAGAACCGCACTTGAATGATTACCAACAAAAAGAAAAACACCAAATGGAACTAAAAAAAAAAAAAGGGTAATATTAGTATGAAACTCCAAAATGAATTCCAAATACATTGGAGGGGCCGCGGGATCTTCTGGTGTCCCACCTAACGGCAGGCAGGAATACTTCCTTACAGGAGCTTTTCTCCTCTTCTTCTGCAGGACGGAGGTGATGTGCTCCTGTTTGTTTGACGGTTCGGACCGACTTTAACCCTTGCAGCACTGGAGGAGTACAGAGCTTCAAGAGCAGCGCTTACAAGTGCTATGGAAAAAAGCTTGTAAGCGCTGCAGTGTCTGCCTTGGAGATCAGCGAGGATTTTTATTCACCATAAGGACATTGCTTTTTTTACAATTTTTAAATATGGCACAAAAACCCTCCTTCACCAAAACTTGAGGCCGACAGCAATGAATCAGAGCGAAGCTTTCACTTTTTACTAGTAGATCTCATGCAGACGTTTGTTTTTTTGCAAAGAGCAAAAAAAAGAACAACAGACAGCAGTTGACATAATACAAAGCAAGGATTACGGTGCTTGAGGAGTTCAGCGACTGGCTGTCAGGACTTGCTGGGCCGATATCAGATCAGTGACTCCACAACCACATGCAGGCTCAAGGCTGTAGACCTTGAAGTGTACATGTCATTTCATTGAAAAAAAACAAACCAAAAAAAAAAAAACAATACTGCACTGGTTGTTAATGATGGGTCACACAACAACTAAGATCATGCTTTTTTGTGGCATGTGACTTATTTTCTCAAATTTTTCTGTGCTCTTTTAAAAATTGCATTTTATGGCTGGGTGGGTGTGGCCAGCGGCTGATAGGGAGCAGTGTAATGCCACAGCAGAGAAGGGGTTAATAGAGATCCTGCCTGAGCAGTGTGGAGCCACATGACAGATTAGAAGCTTGTGCCAAGAAAAGAGTTTACACTGGTTCTGACATTGCTCAGCACTGTGCTGTAGCCTGAAGCAAACTGTTAAATTGTTTCCTCATGAGCTGCAGTCAGCAGTGTAGTCCACGCCCCCTTTACCATATATGGTTACATGTCCCGTATTCACTGTGAAGACGGATCTGAGTGAGAATGAACATATGTCTGCTTCACACACAGAGCAGAGGCTTGGCGATTGCGGAGCCGAGGTGGGTAGGGCATGACACAGGGACGGCGGAGCCTGGGTGGAGGGTGGCCTGGGGACGGCGGAGCCTGGGTGGGTGGGCAGTGGCCTGGGGACGGCGGAGCCTGGGTGGGTGGGGAGTGGCCCGGGATGGCAGAGCCTGGGTGGGTGGGGAGTGGCCCGGGATGGCAGAGCCTCAGTGGGAGGAAGGCGAAGGCCCAGTGATGGTGGAGGGCGGCCTGGGGGACGGTGGAGCCTGCGTGGGTGGGGAATCGCCCGTGGACGGCGGAGCCAGCGTGGGTGGGGAACGGCCCGGGGACGGCGGAGCCAGCGTGGGTGGGGAACGGCCCGGGGACGGCAGAGCCTGCCTGGGTGGAGGGAGGCCAGGGGGCGGCAGAGCCTGCCTGGGTGGAGGGAGGCCAGGGGGCGGCAGAGCCTGGGTGGAGGGGCGGCCCCAGGGGCGGCGGAGCCTGGGTGGAGGGGCGGCCCCAGGGGCGGCGGAGCCTGGGTGGAGGGGCGGCCCCAGGGGCGGCGGAGCCTGGGTGGAGGGGCGGCCCCAGGGGCGGCGGAGCCTGGTGGAGGGGTGGCCCCAGGGGCGGCGGAGCCTGGGTGGAGGGGCGGCCCCAGGGGCGGCGGAGCCTGGGTGGAGGGCGGCCCCAGGGGCGGCGGAGCCTGGGTGGAGGGGCGGCCCCAGGGGCGGCGGAGCCTGGGTGGAGGGGCGGGCCCCAGGGGCGGCGGAGCCTGGGTGGAGCGGCGGCCCCAGGGGCGGCGGAGCCTGGGTGGAGCGGCGGCCCCAGGGGCGGCGGAGCCTGGTGGAGGGGTGGCCCCAGGGGCGGCGGAGGCTGGGTGGAGGGGCGGCTCCAGGGGCGGCGGAGCCTGGGTGGTGGGCGGCGGAGCCTGGGTGGAGGGCGGCCCCAGGGGCGGCGGAGCCTGGGTGGAGGGCGGCCCCAGGGGCGGCGGAGCCTGGGTGGAGGGCGGCCCCAGGGGCGGCGGAGCCTGGGTGGAGGGCGGCCCCAGGGGCGGCGGAGCCTGGGTGGAGGGCGGCCCCAGGGGCGGCGGAGCCTGGGTGGAGGGCGGCCCCAGGGGCGGCGGAGCCTGGGTGGAGGGCGGCCCCAGGGGCGGCGGAGCCTGGGTGGAGGGCGGCCCCAGGGGCGGCGGAGCCTGGGTGGAGGGCGGCCCCAGGGGCGGCGGAGCCTGGGTGGAGGGCGGCCCCAGGAGAGGCGGAGCCTGGGTGGAGGGCGGCCCGGGGCGGCGGAGCCTCGGTTGGTGGAGGGCGGCGCTTTGGTTGCTGTGACAACCATTGATACAGAGCTCTTGCTGTACATTGGGGCTGACACTCTTTGGTCACACATTTTATCTTCAGGTGAACACCAGCTCCCCTTTCTTCGGTCTCCTCGGTCAGTGGCCCCTGTCTCACCCTTGTACCTGTCAGCAGGGCACAGCACACACGTGTCACTCACCAGCATCCAGCTCCACTCCATAACACGGCAGCGGCTCCAGTGACAGCTTGTAGCTCTCGAACTTGGGGTCCAGCAGGAGTCTGTTCACCCTCAGGGAGCAGTTTGCCGCCTCCATGATCCCCCTCCGGCTCAATCACTTCTCCACCAACCGAAATTAAGCGGAACCTTTACACCTCGTCCACTGCGGCTAAAACCGGAAGCGCCTCTTTTCCTCGGGACCACAGGAGCTAAGCATGACGGGAAATGTAGTTTTATCTTGCTAAAGCGCTTTTGGATATTGTTCGGACTTTTTTCGGTAGTAACATTACTATCTGGGATTGATGGCCTTTACAGATCGTGCATCAGTCACAGCAATAGAGTTTGTTGTAGACAAAGTGTAAGTCTGCGGTCATGTGACCTGAGTGACGTAACACGCCGCCTTAGAGGTGGTTGCCCGGCAACAAGAGGGGACTTCCGGCTGACGGACTTGGCGGTGAGTTGGTGTGCGGCTCGGTGAGGCGGATACCGGGGGCTCTGGTGTATGGTGGGGCAGGGAGCCGCCATATTACTGTAGTCTGATGTGTATAGGGCAGGAGGGGCGATGGCGGCTTCATGGCCCCGAGGAGACTGAGGAGGGAGGCTGCAGGGAGGATAAAGCTCATTTCCCCCTGTAGCCGCACTGATAATAAGGCCTGGACCTGCAGGGGAGGGAATATGGGAACGGGACCGCTTCATTGTGAAGGGATCTGACAAAAACCAATGTGATCTTGTAACATTTCTACCTGTGTAATGAGCTATTTGTGTCTGTAGAGCTCAATGGGAAATGTTTCCCATAATGACTCTATTTCCCCTCTAATTGCCATGGTAACCGTCCTGTAGGTGCAGCGCCCCCGGCTGACTGAGTCCGGGGAGGGTCCAGCATGGCTCCGCTGTGCTGCCAGCACTGACCGTATACTCTATGGTTATCTAATCTTCTGCCATAGGCATCAGTGCAGCATTTCCAGCTCTCCATCACTGATCTGTCAGCTGAAGACAACAAACACAGCTCAGTCCTGCTCTGTGCCAGCTCTGCTATGCTCCATTGTGCAGAGTGCAGTGCAGGACTGCCGAGCTCTGCTGGAAACCAGCCAACAGATCAGTAATAGAAACCACCCGGGCAGCTGTGTTCATGTAGAAGACAAGATAAAATGGCTTAAGACTCACGCACACCACCGTATGAGGCATCTTTCACATGTCCGTGTCTCCAGCACGTTTGCTGTCCGTGCAGCCACATGCTGGAGGCACATTATGATCTATGGCCCCTTTCACATGTTCGTGATTCTGCGCAGGCCAGTCTCCATGTTGAGAATGAAAATGTAGGGTTGGGTGGCACTAATGAGTGATCAACATGTCACACACTAAGGGTAATTGAATCAAGTATAGAGAAAAAGTAGTGTGTATGAATGACAGTGATCAGAAACACATCCACCAATCACTAAGTGATTATCCAAAATATTCAATTTTTATTATAAAGACACAAGAAGCAGACAATCGTGCAGACAACTATACTTGAGTCTCCATGTTGAGCACACCCGTGTTCTTGTGCTCCACACGGAGACATATCTGTTTTTTGGCAGCAACACAGACTCCTCGATCCATTCAGGTCAATGGGTCTGTACATAAAACGTCCTGCACACGGATGTCATCTGTGTGACGTCCGTGTGCACGGACCAGAGCCAGAATTTGTAAGTGTAAAAATAAAGGATTTCACACTTGCCTGACTCCAGCGCTGCCTGTATCTCTCACTTCTGGGGTCGCTCATTAAGCTCTTGTAATATTCACTGCACTGAGAGCTACAGCACCCCCGAAGAGCAAGGGACAGGCTGTGCTGGAGACAGGTGAGTGTACAATGACAGGCTGTCTGTGTGCTATCCGGATACCAGACAGACATGCGGGAGACACGCACACACGCCCCTCCAAAAATGGCCTCTCACACGTGAGTCTTTTGTATGGATGTGTGAAAGAGGCCTAACACGTATGAGGGCTCTCTGATGGTCATCAGATAGCACACAGACCAGTGTTATACTTTGGAACAGTGCAATCAGCACATTTGTTTTTTCTCATGACGATAAAAAAATCTGCATGTTGAGATTGGCAGCGTATCTCTGATCTCTCTCACCCATATAAGTCTATGAGTGTGTACAAAATATTGCTGTGCAGTCTGATGACATCAAGGTGCAGTCTGATGTGCGCAGACAGTGAAGAAGATGGAGAAGTTCATCTCTCTGACATCTCCGCACCTGTGATCTGATTCTCACGTGAGAGAATCAGAAAATATATATTTGCCATTGTCATATCTCTAACAGTCCATCAGAATATAAAGTTAACCAGTATAGTGAATGCTGTAATTAGAAAAAATATGAAAGCTAGAATGTATGTTATTGCAAACGGCATACAATCCACAACCCCACCCCAAAAGAGAGAAAAAATGGCCGCAGCAGGAAGGGGCTAAAATCTATAGTGAAATGTAAATGTTGCGTCATACAATGTCATCATTTGGAGGTCGGTGATTTTCTTCTCATCGTGCTCTGAGCGCGTGTGTTCATTCTAGCAGTAAGACAAACCTCCCACTCCACAGCCCTGCATTCTGGGCTTCTCTATAGGACTTGAAGAAAGCATACGGTGCAAGAAAAAAGTATCCAAAATTGCTTGTAAAAAAATATTTTCTCCAGATAGCAGTGTGCATGAAGGGGGGAGGCCTATGGGCGAATGTACACAGAGTGTTTATTATTATTCCCAAGAATCCTTTTTTCTGTGTGTAACTTTTCCTCATTTCTTTTTCTTTTCTCCAAGTCTTCACCATGAATAAAGATGCTCAGATGAGAGCGGCGATCAACCAGAAGCTGATCGAAACGGGGGAGAGGGAGCGGTACGTAAAAAATAGAGTCTGATCACAGGCTGCCGGGCTCCTGCTGCCCACATACACCCCTGGGATGTAAAGGGAATCTGTCAGCAGGTTTTTGCTACATCATCTGAGAGCAGCATTATGTAGGCAAAGAGACCCTAATTACAACAATATATCACATAGATTACTGGGTGCAGCGGTTCTGATGCA
>JARQOC010000005.1:54579721-54584610 GCA_033576535.1 Allobates femoralis | reverse complement strand
TAAGTGGTAGTGAGGCGGCAGCTCTGTTGGTGGTGAGGTGGCAGCTCCGATAGTGGTGAGACGGCAGCTTTGGGGTTGGTGGAGCGTCAGCTCCGGTGGTGGTGGAGGCGGCAGCGTGGTCATTGCAGGCTGTAAGCTTTTCTGAAGAAATAAGGTTTCAGGGCCCCTCTGAAGGATCCGAGCGTGGTGGATAATCAATGTGTCGATGTGCAGAATTGCAGGAGGATATTCGGGGGAAATCTTGGAGGCAGTTGTATGGGGAACGAATGAGTGTGGAGGAGAGGAGGAAGTCTTGGGACGATCAGAGATTATGTGAGTGAGATACTGGAGATTAGTTCAGAGATATGGAGGACAGGTTATGAGGATTTGTAGACTTAAAAACAGTAAATTCGTATCTTGGGAGGGCTGTGGCAAAAATTCACTGGCAACTTAAAGTGTAAGAAACTTAAAATCACTAAAATCACATTGGTAGTGGAAACAGCGCAAAATTATGCATAACGGTAAATGTAAAGCCAATCTACCTAAGGAATATACAGACTCACATGTATTATTGATAACCCCCACCTAGGAACCCCAGCCAATATTCATAAAGGCTATGGGTCATATTGGAAGGCCAAATCCGTAACGCAGATCCAATTATAAATGGCTAAATGAATACAACAACATCAAAACACTACATCTAATATTTTGTAACCTCCAGATCTTTAAGGATTGCATCAAGTCTTAGGCCTGGAATTGAAAAAGTTGGCGACAATCTGCAACATCTATCTTTCCATCTTTAGACCTGGATTGGATGAGATGAGACAATGGCTACTTTAGGCTTGTGTTACACTGCCGTTTTTAGGATGTTTTGCTCAACAGTTTTAGTGCCAAAACCAGCAGTGGGTGATTAAATTCCAAAGTGGTGACTGTTTCTATTAGCCCTTTCCTTATTGCTTACCCTGGTTTTGGCTACAAACTGATGAGCAAACAGCCCATAAGCATGGACAAGGTCCTTAGAATCACCATATTTGTTCAGTTGGATTCAGATCAGGAGACTCTTGGCCACGAAATCACTTTCACTTTGTTCTCCTTCAAATATACAATGGATGTATGTTTTGAAAGATTGTCATGTTAGGAAATTGCACGTCTACCAAAGGACTTAGAGTGATGTTATCAATTTCTTTTTCAATATAGAGCAGTACATCTGTGATTTCATGATACCATCAATGACTCTCCGGCCAGCAGCTCTCATGCAGTCCCACATGAGTATACGGTTACCACCATGTTTCACTCACCACAGAGGTACTGCACCTCAGCCAGAGGTGTGGTACCCCACTCTCGGGTAAGGAGGGGGCACTACCCGGTACCCACACACCAGCATCCAACACCATACCACTCCAGGCCAAGGGATCTGGGCAGACCCTACTTAGGGAGGGCCCCATCTCAGGCTGGAGGGGGAACTAGGTAGAGGGTGTAGATGGAGGAAGTAGATAAGGGTAGGATTCTAGAAAGTAGTGAAGGAAGTGGAGACAATGTACAATGTACGTTGGGTACGTGGAGAACGCAAGGGACGTAAGAATGGGTAGAAGAGTCAAGAAGAAGAGGGTTGGTAACAGGAATGAGTCACGAGTGGAGTGACAGAGAGAGGCTTCCTGGGGATTGGAGCAGAGAGGAGCTCGTCCCAGGACAAGTGAAGCCAGTGAAGGGCTCCAGAGACAGAGAATGGGTCCTAAGGGCACGGGAAGTGAGGGATCCACCCATTTCGCCCGAATCCACACCGACCGTAGTCAGGTGGAGGGACCAGGTTGCAGTGGGGACCGGCCGAGACTAGTGAAGAGACTGTGAGACTCAACTAGCAAACCGGAGGCTGTGGTATCTGTATGGACAACAGACAAATACACACACAATTGCTAAAAAAAGGCAGCCTCATAGGGTCAAGGGGACTAGGAAGACATCGCCCGACAGGATACGAGGCTGCTGGCTTGGGACACTGTGTTTGAGGTGCAGGGCAGGAGGGTGAGAACCAGCGCAGAGAGACGACCTGGGAAGGTACACAAGAAGGGGGTCCCGGAAAAGTGCACCCAAGTTATCCTAGAGTTGGCTGGAACCCAAACCGGGCTGGTTATTGAAACCTGGAGAACTGTAAGTAAAATGGGAAGACTGCACTCCTGATGTGTCCTCAGATTTATTTACTGTGTCAATTGCCCTGTGCTACAAGTGCCCTGGGGCCTCACTCTACCCGTGGAGAGCTGTAACATCTTTGCTAAATCATCAACTGCTTCAGTGAACCTGAACCGCATCGTCGGCCATCCAATTGCCAAATACCATGGGTCGTGTCACAAATTAATTCCCCTTATAAATTTCCCCCTTTTTATGACATGGTCAGGCCCACAGAGCTGGGTCATGCCACTGTGACATCCCCAAAAAATTATACAGCCCGGGCCTGAGTACCCCATTGCCCTGGTGACTGGGCGTGTCATATGCATGATCCTTACAGTGATGACAGTGCTTCAATTTGGGGCTGCATGGGTGCTGTTGACGTCAGAGACCTACATTACATTAATGGTAACATAAATTCTGATCAGTCTGACGGGAGATGGTCTTGAGGTGTCAACTGGTTTTGACTTGAGAGGTGCATTGCTAGGGTAGTGGTGGAATGAGCAAACTGCAGGGCAGCAAACGCATTGTTCCACTCACACTTAGCTCTATCTGCCATGCTACTGCACACCCTTAAGGCCAGGGAACATTTCACCCTTCTTCATGTCCTGGAAGGGGTGACTTTGGCAAAGCTGTTCCCAGGTGGCAAAAATCATGGTGACTGGTGGCCGGGCACACAAGCAACGGTTGGATCAAAACACACCAGAAGACCAAATAAAGCAGTGCAGTACAAAACCAAGTAAGAAAAGCTAGGTAAAGAGCCCCAACCTACAGTCAGAGCAAAAGAACAAACCAAGAGAAGCACACCAACTACTAACCTTTACTAACCAAACAAAATTGAAATAATCAGCATAACACAGAGGATATGGTGATTTTAAATCTGTCTCTCAGTGATCACCTGATATCACTGAGGGAACACCCAGTCTCCACCCTCAACCCAGAGAGGCAAAGGAGGAGAAGGCGAGTCTGGTGAAATGGAAGGAATCTCCTGCCTCCTGGTTAAGCACAGCGTCCTGAGTCCGTTGGAAGCAGCTGACACAAGGGGACCTGGCATCCTGGGACCCCTAAAAAGCATGATCACTGGGAGAGATGGTGTCCTACCTCCAAGCAACACCACAAGTCATTTTGCCAGAGTGCAATATATGGCCAGAGCGAGCACCTGCACTAGCTTCGCCCTCAAGAGGCGACACCCCATCCCTCATAGCCAGTGACAGTAGACAGGTGATCTGACAGAGAGCCGACTCTGAACGTCAGCAGTGGGGGCCAGAGGGAGGACTGAGAGCAGAAGATTGATGCTGGGGCAAAAGTTAAAGTGTAAATGTCATGTCATTGAAAAGAACAATTACTGCACTGGTTGTTAATGATGAGTCACACAGCAGCTAAGATAATGCTTTTTTGTGCCATGTGACTTATTTTCTCATACTTTTCTGTGCTATTTTAAAAATAGCATTTTATGGCTGGATGGGTGTGGCAAGCAGCTGATAGGGAGCAGTACAATGTGATAGTAGAGACAGGGCAAAAGAGATGCTGCGTTGTGGGGAAAGTCAGAAGATAAGGGGTTAACAGCGATTGTGACAGATCTTTCCTTGGCACAAACTAGTATGACTTGATCTTGAACTCTGATGTTGCTTAGCAACTGTACTGTTAGCTCAGCCTAATCTGATACATTGTTTGTACCAGTTACATGCCCATATTCACTGTGAAGACTCAGAGTCAGAGTCTCAGAGTCAGAGTCTCAGAGTCAGAGTCTCAGAGTTTGAGTCAGAGTCTGACTCAGAGTCAGAGTCTCAGAGTCAGAGTCTCAGAGTCGAGTCTCAGAGTCTCAGAGTCAGAGTCTCAGAGTCAGACTCAGAGTCTCAGAGTCAGAGTCTCAGAGTCTCAGAGTCAGAGTCTCAGAGTCAGAGTCTCAGAGTCAGAGTCTCAGAGTCAGAGTCTCAGAGTCAAGTCAGAGTCTCAGAGTCAGAGTCTCAAAGTCAGAGTCTCAGAGTCTCAGAGTCAGAGTCTAGAGTCAGAGTCTCAGAGTCAGAGTCTCAGAGTCAGAGTCTCAGAGTCAGAGTCTCAGAGTCAGAGTCTCAGAGTCAAAGTCAGAGTCTCAGAGTCAGAGTCTCAAAGTCAAGTCTCAGAGTCAGAGTCTCAGAGTCAGAGTCTCAGAGTCAGAGTCTCAGAGTTCAGAGTCAGACTCAGAGTCAGACTCAGAGTCTCAGTGTCTCTGAGTCAGAGTCTGTGTCAGAGTCTCAGAGTCAGAGTCTCAGAGTTTGAGTCAGAGTCTGACTAAGAGTCAGAGTCTCAGAGTCAGAGTCTCAGAGTCAGACTCAGAGTCTCAGAGTCTCAGAGTCAGAGTCAGAGTCTCAGAGTCAGAGTCTCAGAGTCAAGTCTCAGAGTCTCAGAGTCAGAGTCTAAGAGTCAGAGTCTCAGAGTCAGAAGTCTCAGAGTCAGAGTCTCAGATCAGAGTTCAGAGTCTCAGAGTCAGAGTCTCAGAGTCAAAGTCAGAGTCTCAGAGTCAGAGTCAGAGTCTCAAAGTCAGTCTCAGAGTCAGAGTCTCAGAGTCAGAGTCTCAGAGTCTCAGAGTCAGACTCAGAGTCAAGTGAGTCAGAGTCTCAGAGTCAGACTCAGAGTCTCAGAGTCTCAGAGTCAGAGTCTCAGAGTCAGAGTCTCAGAGTCAGAGTCTCAGAGTCAGAGTCAGAGTCTCAGAGTCAGAGTCTCAGAGTCAGAGTCAGAGTCTCAGAGTCAGAGTCTCAGAGTCAGAGTCT